>JAODUG010000003.1:2061414-2087741 GCA_027564795.1 Aphredoderus sayanus | reverse complement strand
AGGGGACCATGAGAAGGTTTGTTAAGGATAAAGGGGACCATGAGAAGGTTTGTTAAGGATAAAGGGGACCATGAGAAGGTTTGTTAAGGATAAAGGGGACCATGAGAAGGTTTGTTAAGGATAAAGGGGACCATGAGAAGGTTTGTTAAGGATAAAGGGGACCATGAGAAGGTTTGTTAAGGATAAAGGGGACCATGAGAAGGTTTGTTAAAGGATAAAGCGCCAAAGTTTCAATTTATTTTGTTGAAGTCCAGCAAGAAAATGTATACTTGTATACAGAAATATAGACTAACTAGTATGGATTGTAATGGTGATGAATGGATCATTGCAGTTGTTTCTGTAATCCATCAACGTCCATCCATGTTGAGGACTGTGCTTTGCCTCTGGCTAGGTTGTCGTTAAGTTGTGATTTTATTAAAGAGGTGGGGTCAGGGGTTAGAGGTCAGAGGAAGATGGATTCGCCCTACTCAGCAACCATAAAATGGGAATGAGACTTTTAGACTTAGGATAAATGCGTGGGGTGAATAGAATGTAAAATAGGGGACTAGCATAAAAGAGGTTAGGGAGAAGAGGGGGTCTGTTAAGAGGGAAATAATGGGAGTTATAAATGATGGATAGCGACAGACTTATGCATGGTGCGACAGACGGTTGCATGCAGTAATGCATGCATCCGATGTGCATTGGTGTAAAGTCAACCAGTACCATTATCTGTTCAGAATCTAGTTTAAAATCAGGCTCTATAGTTAAATAACATGTACTATTGTATGTCATGTGATGAATTGAGCATGTGCATGTGGTGTGGAATTACTACCTTGGCTCATCTGTCTGTCTCTCTGTCCTGTCTAGTCTCTGGTGACGATGGATGGCGGTAAGCTGGTGCACATCCAGAAGTGGGACAGCAAAGAGACCAGTCTGGTCAGGGAAATCGACGGCAACGCCCTCACACTGGTCAGTACTCAAACCAAATGACTGTGCTCTTTTTGTGTGTGTATGTGTGAACTTTGGTTCTAAGCCTCTCCTTTCCCTCTCCTTCAGACACTGACGATGGGAGAAGTAGTGTCCACACGCCACTATCAGAAGGCTGAGTGATCCCCAGCTATTAGCCAAATGACATAAGCCAAAGTCCCCATGCACCATATTGTTACCAAAACATACTACTAGTATGGGTGAAGCCCATTCCTCAAGTCTGATTCTTATTACCATCCCCATACAACTTCTTCTGGCGTACTGATGTTCCTTTATGTTTTGAAATGGTAAATAAATTCCAATGTATGTTTTGTTTTTATTTTTGTTCTCCACAATGTTTGTGCATGATCTCTTCGATCCTAGTAATGTTGCGGAATTGTATTTTTGCAGACCTGAAAGGTATAGGAAAATAAATGTCCAGTGATTTGGAAAGTTGGTGGGGTTTGGGAATTATTGTATAAGTGTGATGTTAGGGCTTACAGTTAATTCTTATGTAAAACATAGTCAAATTAGTTAATTTAAATACTATTCAGGGAAGAAGATAACGACATGGAAATGAGTAATGTAAACTTCACAATGCATTGTGGAACATATTTACACATAATTTATGCTATTCTCAATCATTATTTGACAGGCAGCTTTTCTTTAAAGCAATGTTTGTACAATGTTCAGAATCATTGCGTTCCATACTTGCACATAAGCTGGCTCAATTATGCTAGTAAAGTTTCAATACGCCTGTGCTTTTTAGTTCCTATACAGTGTTGGTGCTTGTGAGTTGCATAGGGAAAACCATGACTAAATAATAGTAACAGTAATATACAGACCAGCGTGAATCTGAGGATTCTGATCACAGTGGCCAGTTTCTGTCATAACTTGATTTACAGGACATAATGACGTTATTTATAGGCTTTAAACAATTGTGCAGTTCCTGATGTGTGTGTGTGTGTGTGTGTGTGTGTGTGTGTGTGTGTGTGTGTATGTGTGTGTGCCTGCTTCAAATAATGCAGACTTTGCAGTTGGCCTGTTTGTGTGACTTTTTTCACACAGGGTACTTACGTGTGTGTTTGCTGTTGTTGAAGTGGTTGCGATTATACGGAGTGTTCTAAATTGGGTACATTCCCTCCCGCTGTACGTTGGTGTCATGTATTTAAGACTCACTGGGAGCCAACCAACAGGGACATGGTGGGATGGGACACTACCAAGATGAGAAAAGTAATATTCTAACCCATGCCACCACGAACTCAACCTGAACTGTGTGTGATTACCCAACTAATTACCCCAGCATTGCGATCTATTTATCAAAATACAATGTGAAGCAAGGCCGTAGGAAGCGCTGCAGCACCCCCTGTTGGAAAGGACATGTAAAGGGTACTGTAATCTACGATCATTTGTTTTTTACTAAGTTGAATTACTGAGATTAAAATTGTATTAATTAATTGTAAACGTACACTACGTTTATTTTGCGTATATGTTAGAGTGAGTCAACGTTACACATTGGCGCCGCCGCCTGTATTGTGCGCAACAGCACAATTCTGATGAAAAGTTTCATAATTGTTCATCGTGAGCAAGAACACTTGCAAAATCAGCACAAGGTAGGCTACAGTAAGACCTTTAGTTCTCGCACTACCCTATAGCCTACAGTAGGCAAAAATGCACATAAAATACTTTACTTTTTTGATCTGAGGCCCCTGTTCTGCTGGTGAAATCTATGTCAATGATTCTCATCGAAACTAATTGTAAATCTGGCTTTCATAAATAGGCAGTGCATGCTGTTGTGTTGTGCAATGCGTGTATACATTGTTTAGGCTTATATACTATAATCGTCTAGCTTCGTTGTGAGGAACTGTCTGTGGTCGCAGTTTTATAATCAAAGTTGATCGGCTTTCCCGTGTAGGCTGTTTTGTTGCGTTTTTGATTGATGATTATTCCATTCACAGACAAAATAGGTTATTGTATGTATGGGCAATAATCATGCAACGTTCACCTTTTACAACATTAATTTCATTTTTCATTCAAATGAACGGCCTCCATCAAACTCGCATATATTGCGTCATACCCACATGCACCACCAACTTGAAACATGTTCCAACTGCTATGTTGTGAATTACACTGTATACAAAATAGCAATGCAATGGCAACGGTCCATAGAGTCCTTGAAATCAAAACCATGATGTAGTTGCAATTATTTGTGGATACTGACTGAAAAAAAGATGTTATTCAAATAGTGTTAAACCTGAACCTCCTGTGCTGCAGTCAGCGTCAGGCCTGATTAAAACTGGAACAGCTCAGAGGTTAACGTATGCTTGCAAGTCATTACAGCTTTCCACTAGGACTATATTGAATCAATATTAGTGGAAACACTACACTGGAAATACTACTGTATTTGGGAAACATGCCAAACCTACTGCACTGTGAGAGTGAATCTATTTGCTTATTGTTGATGTTCCTTGTTCTAAAATAACAAGGGAAATGTACTTAACTTAGAGTAGGCTACGTTTAGTATTTTGCTTAGTATTTTACAAGAGTAAATGTTATATAATGCATCAAACACTACTTTTGTTTATAAATGCTGATACCGAATTATGCATTGTCTTGTCATATTAATTAATGTATAGGTATGACAAGATGCCTGCTGCCTTTGTAAAAAATATAAGCATTTTCAAACATTAATGTAGCACACTTTACACAATGCATGTATTAATAGAACAGTATCGTGAAATTTTAGTACTCCACATGACAATAGACATCCCACCTGTACACTTTGACAATGAGTGAACCTGTTTGTGTTGGTCCCCTTGGGCCACATTTTCCTCTATAGCATTATTTCAAGGTCCGGGAAGATAAGAGATCTGAGAGCCAATTGATTGTTTTAAATGTTTTAATGGGGGTTAACAGTTGACATGCGGGAAGTGGCCCAAGTATAGTGTGAGCAGACCTCCGCTGACTACAGAGGTAAGACACACAAACACATGTTTAGGCAAACAGACACACAATAAGGAGCAGGCTAACAAAGGATATCAGCATAGTATGAACTTCCTGTCAACATCTCTTGTCTAATTTATTTTTCTCTGTCTATCATATCTACTACTCCGTGTGTGTGTGTGTGCACGCGCGTGCACTACTTTCTATGGTGTTTTAAGTAATTCATGTTTCAACACAGGAGGATTTGACTGTCTCCAACTCCTAATGTATTTCATAGACCATAGGAAACTGGATAGGTGTAAACAGTATCTGGATTTCCAGTGGTGCTAGCGACCTGCTGCCATATTGTTTACACCTATCGGGTTACTTGAGGTCTGCAGAGCTGAACAATGGGAGGACCCTCGTTTACTTCAGGGCAGATCGGTACCTTTCCCTGATTTTGTATTTTATCAGTTCACTATGCCCCTCTTTGCTCTGCGACCCATTAGAGGGGGTTCTTAACATACTTTCATTCACTAAGTCCAGGAGAGAAAAAAAACTTTATTAGGAGGTGAGGGATTTCCCAAACATTAGATTTACACTTTCACTCTGTTTCTGACTACTTCCCTTTTTCCGTTTTGTGAAAGTGTGGTGTATTTTCTCAGGCGTGTTTGTGTGATTTGTGCTTCTTGTGTTTCTTCTTCTTTCTGTCCTCTTTGTCATGGCGCCCTCTCTTGGCGTTATGCGCTCCCTGCGCCCCGTCACTACTACCACTACTGTCACCTTCTGACTCCTTTCTCTCCCTCTTCCTCTTCTTCTTTATTTTCTTCTCCTAGAGGGCAGATTTGTTCAGAAAAATTATTTAAAGTTATTTGGCTTTTTTCCCCCACCACAGAAGCAGAACTCAAATGTAGCTATATTACATGATATCACCAGTATCACTCTGTGGTATTAAATAATTGCATGCAGGAACAGAACATGTAGAGAGTAATCTGATGTATGCTGCTCTGAATGGAAAACATTTGCTACGTTGTCATGATCCTTCAGAGTTTTGAGAGAAGAGAGCTTAGAGACAAACAGCAGCCCTCACACAGACATGTGCCAAAAGCCACACATGTAAGAAGAGGGAACTGTACCTTTTTCTTCTTCTTTTTCTTCTCAGACACTTGCTGTGGTGGAATGATTGTGGGTGCTGGCTCTTCTTCGCCCTCATCAGGCAGAAGCGCATATTGCAGTCCAGGGGCAGAGAAACAGTCCTTGGTAAAATGACCTGACAAGAAAAAAATCATAATATCATTAATGCCTACATGAATACAATACTTCATTTCCTAAATGCATTATGTAATTCATTTCTAGATTATAGGTACAGGTACAGACCCTTGCAGCCACACTTGGAACATGTCGTGTTTAGAACTGCTTCCAGTGTAATCCTCCTTCCTGTGTGGTCTCTGAAATTCCGTCTACGCCTTTCATCCTGTCTACAATAGAACACAGTGACAATTTAACACACACACACACACACACACACACACACACTAATGTAAGAGCTTACTCTGCCATAACATTGTTGGGGTCCAGGTCCCGCCCTGATCCCTGATTGACAGCTTTCATTGAGAAGGATAGCTTCACTTTATCACCGCGAATCTGAGAGATGAGGGATAGCTACAGTCATATTCAACACGTGACATTTGTATTGCCACTGGTATATGAATAAAATATTCTAGAAACAGTGGTATGCTTACAATTTTACCTTACTTTATATAAGTGGCTCTCTACCAGGTATTTCAAGTAAACATACATATAAATAAAATTGAGATATATTGACTTGTGTTTTCAGTGGTGTTTGTTAATTATTTTATATTACGTCATTAATATTATAGTTAGTAGCTGAACCAATTCATTTTGGGGGCCAGGTGTCCAAAACAAAGTTGAGAACTCCTGCTGCATATCATTTATATTAGTCACACATTTTAATTCTATATTTAATGATACAGGTAATTTAATGTAACACAAGCTCTACATTACTCTGTGTGTGTGTTTGTACCTCTCTCCCGATGACTTTGATCCACACTTGTTCCCCCACATCAACGATTTCTGATGCGTTCTCAACACGTGAGGCCGACATCTCGCTCACATGTACCAAACCTATGTGGGCACAGGAGAGATGTTTTTAAGTGTAAAACAACAAATAAATCAAAACAAATAAATGACTCAAGCACACAACAGGTCCATCCCAACCTTCTTTCTTGTACCCAGGCAAACGGACAAAGGCACCATAGGTTTGTACAGAGACCACCTCTCCTTTTGCGATGCTGTAGATCGGTGGTAGACCTTCTAGCCCCGCGGGTTCTGGTGGTGGGCCATCCGAATCAGACATTGTGACCAAAGGAAGTACAGACTGCAACTATAAAAACAAGACAGAACAGTTATTACATCTTTTCAGGCAGCAGTATTGAGATTTTACAATTCCTCAATCAATGCAGTGGAAGAAAGCATACGAATCCTTTGTACTACCACGGATTTTTACCCATTTTAATAATGACCAATAGTTCTCATGGAGAAACATTCTACTCAGACAAGGACTGTGGGACAAAATATAGATAATGTTGTGTCGGCCTTAACTAACACACTACATAATAATAATGTTACTTTGAGATATATATATATATACACACACACACACACATCAAAGTAACATTATATAATGTTACTTTGAATTGATATCCAGGGTTAAATATACGTTTTACAATTATTTGTGCGGCTTTTTTAATATGAACCCTCAGAAATTCTCTTTGAAACAGTATGTCTACTGGATCGTACACATTATGTAAATTCAGAGTGCCCCGGGACATTTATGGTATTGTCAAGTCTAGAATAACATTTTCGATATTTATTCATCTTATTGTGTTACTGGTTGTAAGTACTGTGAATGTGCTGCATGCACTTCCATTAGCACCAGCTCAGCTCACCGCGGACTGACTAGCTTGGCGTTAGCCTAACGTTGCTTCAAGATCACAGCACAAATAAAACACGGAGAAGTAATGTATGTTCTAAAAGCGATATACAAATTATACAATTGTAATAATATTACACAGTGCATGTGTGTTTAGAAACAATTTAATTTGACTTTACCTTGTGTGTTTACAATTTCGATTTAGTATTACATCCGGTGCAAGAGTCTGTCAACATCGCACTAGCCAATCACTGCTGTCGGCGCAAAGCTGAACCAATCACAAGACATATCATTAACGGAAGTAACTTGTGTTGTTCTTCGTTGGTATATGTTAGCTCTTCGTTTATCTGTGAAGGAAGTGCATTTATTTTGGTGAATTCCAATCAAAATATTGGCGTATCGAGTGTTTTGACGCATTAAGCAGTAATGATCGATCAGAAGAAGCGAGCTGCAGACATGGCCGTGGTGGCCACGGGTGTCAAGCGACCCCGAACGGAGCTGGTCACTGCGGCTCAGTCCCAACAACTCGTGGCGATGGTATGTGAAGTCTAACGTATATTATATACAATGGGGATTTTGTCAGCACTTTTAGAGTCATTACTGTTAGTCACTAAAATACATTAACATTTGTAATCTCTATAAAATAAGTATATTATCACTTAGAAATGTCGGGGCGCTACTAACAGCCTGCTAACAAAATGGACGTACTGTACTGGCACGGTACTGAGTTTAGTTCTGAGTTTAGTTTAGTTCACTTCAATTCAACATCCACCTAATCTGAAACATTGTAATGACACAGTCAATGAAAACTGACCGATGGGTAAGTCAAGTCGAGATAAGTACAGAATGCCACAGGAATGATAATCATGACTTACTGTAAATATGTCCCACTAGGGTCCTCCACGCAGCTCCAGCCTTCAGGCTCCCATAATGCTGATGTCTGGCCACGAAGGAGAGGTATACTGTTGCAAATTCCACCCAAATGGAGCAACATTGGCCTCCTCTGGATTTGACAGACTTATATGTAAGTAGTAAACCTGCATATTCAATATTTCACTGGCAACAACACTATTGCCAAAGTATGCACATTTGTATCCATATTTTCCCCGAGTTGTGTTTGCACTTATTAACTTGTTACATGGTCTTTAGTGATGTGGAATGTGTATGGAGATTGTGAGAACTTCGCCACACTGAAGGGTCACAGTGGAGCAGTGATGGAGTTGCATTATAACACAGATGGAAGGTATGAATAACAGACCGTAACAATACTATTTATTTTTATTAACCAAAATCACAGTAGCAAATCTATAAATGCAAATAGACTACACACAACAGATGATAAGGACCCGACAGAAATACACGATACAGAACACAACACTATCTTGCATCTGTGTTTGCCTCATGGATAAGTATTTTCATTGATGGTTATTGAACAGCAGATTTTGCTCTTTTCTTGTTGTGTGTGCATATTAGCATGCTGTTTTCAGCCAGCACAGACAAAACTGTAGGTGTATGGGACAGTGAAACTGGTGAGAGGATAAAGCGCTTGAAAGGCCACACCTCCTTCGTCAACTCCTGCTACCCAGCCCGCCGTGGGCCACAGCTGGTCTGCACTGGCAGCGATGACGGGACGGTCAAGGTAACACAACACGACCCTCTGCTAGGGTCTCTCGGGACGTCTTCCTGCACTGAATCCATGTTGATTAAAAGGCTCCCTTCTCATGTGATTTAATTGTTTCATAGTTGAGTTGTCGAAAGGGATCTGAAAGCGTTGGACAACTTTAGAATTGTAACTTTTGTGTATTCAGCAGCCCAGTCACACTTGGCCCATGTGACAGATTTGCAACCGATAATATTACACTTATCCAATCTCATTCTAATAGAGTTTTGGCATGTTTAAAAAACAAAGCTACACTCACTGAAATTAACTGTTCAGATTTGTTGTGTAAAAGTGTGAATAAAATCATGATGCGTGTCTGTTTTATACAGCTGTGGGACATTCGAAAGAAGGGGTCAGTCCATACCTTCCAGAACACCTATCAGGTACTGGCTGCCACCTTCAACGACACCAGTGATCAGATCCTGTCAGGAGGCATCGATAATGACATCAAGGTACAAGGTTTCAACAGCAATGGAAGAACACAATATAAAAACATATTAGAAATTATTCCCCACCTATGACACTCATGCTTTGATGTGCTTTGCAGGTGTGGGACCTGAGGCAGAATAAGCTGATCTATAGTATGCATGGCCATGGAGATTCAATTACAGGACTCAGTCTGAGCTCTGAGGGGTCCTACCTGCTTTCAAACTCCATGGACAACACAGGTGTGTATGTGTGGGAGAGAGAAATGTATGTCTTTAAAATAAAGTATCTAAAAGTATAAATGTTATATGCGTATCCATTATTTAAATGTTGTATGTCTATTCAGTGCGGATATGGGATGTTCGGCCTTTCGCCCCAAAGGAAAGATGTGTGAAGATTTTCCAGGGGAATGTTCACAACTTTGAGAAGGTAATACAATTACTTCCTATGCCCTCATCCTTTTCAATAGTGTAGAGCTACATAATTGTTTGTCATAGATTGAAATGAATTTAGATTTTTAAATAAAAAGGCCTGTGTGTTTGTGTGTTTTCACTACATGAATGTGTTCCATTCCTTTACATAAAGATTTTCTTATAGTGATGCCCTTTTTGAGACTTGATATCACTCTTATTCCTGCAACCCTAGTAGCAGTGACATCAGTTTGAGTCATGTTGTTGAGGTCCGTTTTATGACATCCATGCCTCAGTTAATGTTTGTAATCCTTACTGTCCTAGAGTGAGCTCCCTGCCCTCCTTTACGACACAAAACCACTTGCATTTATCAAGCGATGGCAGTGAGTAGGGTTTAATTTTGGTATTAACATGCAGTCCTGTCTCGTAGAATCTGCTGAGGTGCTCTTGGTCTAATGATGGCAGTAAGATAGCTGCAGGCTCAGCTGACAGGTGAGAAGCAACTTGACACATGCACATACCAGACACACATACAGTCATTGAACAAAAGCGTACTCCCTTTGTAATAGTTCAAAGTCAATATGTGCTTGCTTATTCTGTGAAGTATATAATAACATGTATTGGATAATTGAGAAAAACAATCACAATATTGTTCTTGCAAATACCTGTATTAATATGCAATGTTCACTGCAAAAATGATTAGAATGTTATTTTTTAGGATGTGATGACCAAGAGACATGATTTCTGTAGTGTTTTTATGACCACGGTATTTTGTTTTAATAACCAAAATGCCCAACAATATTTGCTATATGTTCCAGCTATATCAACTAGTAATTGTCATTATGTGTCAGCTGAAATATTTTGTTTTAAAAGTAGTTCCTGTTGTTTCATGTGTCTCTGTGTTGTAGATTTGTGTATGTTTGGGACACCACCTCTCGTAGAATCTTGTACAAGCTGCCAGGTCATGCAGGCTCTGTCAATGAAGTGGCCTTCCATCCCGAAGAGCCCATAGGTAAGAGCACAAGTATCACATTACACACTTCACATTACTGTGGAAGAGAATGAAGATGCTTGGAGAAGTTAGGACAATAGCTCATGTTCTGGTCTCATTTCAATCCTGTTCTCTTTCCACAGTGCTCTCTGGCTCCAGCGATAAGCGACTCTACATGGGAGAAATCCAGTAGTGTTTGTTGATGTCTGAATGCAAGTTTGTCTGTGTAGGAATGTGTGTGAGTTGAACTGGATTTGTGGTGTTTCAGAGAATGTCTCTGTAATTTTATAGGCATCTGCTTGTTTTTGAACCACATCTGGACATGTAAGATTTGTTGTACTATGTTCAGTGACCAACAGCAAAGTTTTTTTTCTTTTTTTTTTTTTTTTCTGGAATTTTTAATAAACTCAATTTGTAACAATGTGTATTGGTTAGACCTTGTGCGCTTTGTTGGTGTTTTAGCCTACACCAGTTTATGTGACTGGACAACTTTAGATTTTAAATGGAGTTCATTATGGTTTCTGTGTTTTATGGGACTATTTTAGGACTAGTTTAGGAGTACACTGTCTATGTTGCTACTATAATACTTGGCCACTCATGTTAGCTTAAGACCATGAGGACGTCTTAGATTATTGTATGGTTGTGCTTTTATAACTGCAATAATTTTGACATGTAAAAAAACCCGCTTTGTATCCAAATTAGTGACAACAATTACTTATTCGGTTTTCTTTTAACTCGTCCGCTAAATACAACGAAAGAGCTGCAGGCTCAGCGTATGATACGGGTAACTGCCGCGAACGCCGTGTTTAATCATTAAACTATGAATATTGTGGTGGGCGGGGATTGTTAATATTTTGACTCATTATTTCGGGTGTGTGGGTCGCCTCCACCGCCACGAGCCTGTTTCTTTTGTGTTTCATTTCAAAGCCTTGCAATAGACTACCGTTCAGCCGCGCGCAAAACACGCGGGGCTGCAGAATCCAGGCAGCTCCTCGAGGGGGTCGTGGTAACTGAGCCCCCAACCCCCTCTCTTCCAACAGCTCTTCTTGCGCCTGCCCCGGCACCAATTGTTGACAAAAGACGCCGAGAGACGGAGTGGAGGAGCCCAATCCCCGGTTAAAACCCGGCCAGCTTTAAAGATCCATCTGTCTAAATGTTCCTCCACAGATCCGACAATATCTGGACGGGGAAAGGATTACTCCTCCGCTCCTAAGCCGTGAGTCAAAACGAACTGCTTTGTGTCCGTAGCAGATACGATTTAGCCTAGCCTTACCTCCGTCGGGTCAATTCCCTCCCCCCTCCCCCCCGTGTGATTCGTTATCATATGATGCTCATTTTTGCCTTTAGCCCGGAGCAGTTTATGACAGCTATCGCTCTTTCTTTGTGCCTTTGTGTGTTCCCTCTCTTCGTTCGGCGCCAGAAGGTGTGGCCGAGGTGATTCGGTAATCGACGGTGGTCGGACCGCAGTAGTCAACGTGAAGTGGACGTAACTCTTTCTGAAACCAACGACCACCCGCAACTAATATTTAACAGCTTAGCCAGCGGTAGAGATGAATCGCTCAATTTGACTGAACGCGTCAATAGTTCACTGATACGCGAGGAGGGGTCTGCCAGAAGGAGGTTGTTGTAGTCGGGAATGGTGTGAGCTGAGACAACCAGGCAGTCTGGATCTGTCCGGGGACCCGTCCTTCCCCAGGAGCCTTCGCGGCCCTAAGCCGCGTCCCGAGCCATCCAAGATGGGGACATGCGATGGCAGATGCACACTGATGGTGATATGTTCACTGCAGCTGGTAAGTGAGAACCTGCGTGCGTGTGTTTGCCCCATCTTTCTGCTCACCATAAAGATATAATTAGGCCAGCAGCACTGTATGTTGCAGACACACACACTGTAATCAGGCCTTTCTACACAACCCTCCTCTATGTACAGTCACACTCAAAGCTTTGAGATGCAGCTGTCTGGTCGCCATGCCACATTATAGGCATTAAACAAGGGCATGTGTGTGTGTCTTGAAGAGAACAAGCACTCGGACTGGGAGGAGTATAGGAGTTCTTCACTGTAAGAGCAGCCTGTATATTTAGTGTTTGTGTGACTGTCTGCATGAGAGAGAGAAGTGAGGGGAAGGGGTCAGGGTTTTGTACACATAACATAAAGACTTTTTGGAAGTAGTGTCGGAGACACAAGGAGGCATTCTTCCCCTGCCCTCCCCATCTGGCCTCCATTCTAGAGTGAAACTTGGCTGTTTCTTGCTTCTCCAAATAGCTGTGTTCTATCCCTCCAAAATGTAATAAGTGTGTAATGTGAGCCCACACTGGCTATTTCTGTGGTGTGTGTGTAATGCGGACAGGGATACTAATTTTGAAGGCCAAGGCTGTGGAGACTATTGTTTGCCGGGGCAGTTGTGTTGTTGTGCAGCAGGGGGATTCAGCCCATAGATTCTCATTAGTTTTAGGGGGAGCTTTTGGGGGGGGGTGCGCCTCTTTTACAGTCACTGGGCTGGCTGGTGCTCCAGGCAGTTACCATGGAAACAACTGCGGCAGACCTATGTATGTGTGTTCCTGTCCCTGTGTGTGTGTGTGTGGTCTTGTTTTAAACCATAGCTAATTGCACATATCTGTTTTTGCATGTGTGTATGTTTGTATACACCATATATGATATTTTTTATGTACTGTATTTGCTGTTTTCTCTCCTACATGCAATTTTTCTATTGTATGTGTGTGACACCCTCCTGTGCCCTAGGTGGCAGCGCTCCAAAGGCAGGTGTTTGATTTTTTGGGCTACCAGTGGGCTCCCATCCTGGCCAACTTCCTCCACATCATGGCTGTCATTCTGGGCATGTTTGGGACTGTGCAGTTCCGCTCCAGATACCTCATCTTTGTGAGTATCTTTCATCCCCAACTCCAGAAGCTCCTGACAAGATATAATACTGGGAGCCTTCTAACTCATTACTCACGTTAACTCATTTTAAGCCTGTCCAGAATATTGTCCACTTTAAATAGGGATGCAAAATGCACATAACACCTAGTTGCATTCATGTATGAAATAATCATGTTCAAACACTCGTTTACTGTATATTTATCTGTGTGTTGTTGGCAGTACGCTGTGTGGCTTGTGCTATGGGTAGGCTGGAACTCCTTCATCATCTGTTTCTACCTGGAGGTGGGACACCTGTCCCAGGTAAGCACTTCATATGTGTGTGGATTCAGATTTTATGTGTTTGTGATTAACCCTTCCGCTGTCCTTCGGGTCATACTGGCCCAAAGCACTACCTTGTTGCGCCAGCAGAAGGCGCCAACTGCAGCACGGACATATGGCTTGCAACCATCTGCTGGCGCACCAAGGTAGTGCGTTTGAAACCAGAGGACAGCAAGAGGGTGAAACACTATCAACAGCCTATAAGTCGTAACCAAACAGTGTGTTTGTGTGTGTATTTTATGGTTGTGTTTGTATGGGTTCTTGCGTGGGTGTTAGCAGGACAGGGACTTACTCATGACGTTTAACACGTCCCTCCATCGGTCCTGGTGGATGGAGCATGGTCCTGGTTGCCTAGTAACGCCGGTGCAGGATTCGCGCATCGCCCCTGACGACCACCATGTCATAACTGTCTCCGGGTGTCTCCTTGACTACCAGTATATCGAGGTGTTGAGCTCAGCCCTGCAGGTGCTTTTGGCAGTAAGTATTGGACGAACACGGACAGAAAGACACTTGCATGCAACCATCTGTAGTGAGTCAGTCTGGAGGGTGAGAACTTCTGTCACTGTGTTTTTCTAACAGCTCTTTGGCTTTGTGTATGCCTGCTACGTGAGCAAAGTCTTCCAGGATGACGAGGACAGCTGTAAGTTCTCTTGTTTATTTAGTCCATTTAGAGTTATTTGTGTTGACTCCGTGGGAGTGCTTTTATTTGAGCGATCTGTCCCTCTACCCGTGTTGCGGTAACTTCACCGTTTAATCAACGAGTCATTGTGAGAGAGATTATATTTTGCTGAAAGTCCATCTGGGTGTCCCATATGTGAGCATTGGTGATGTCTGTCACTGTCTTGTCTGATGTGTAGTGGGTGCCTTCACTGTGTTACCCATCTGTCTAAAGTCACAAGATCCACCACAACAGCCTGTCTTGCTCTCTGAGGGCTGCGATATTTATTTACTTGAGAGCAATTAATCTGTGTAGCCGCAGTGCTGACATCATATGACGTCTGATTCTGATAACGGGCGCGACTTCCTGTAAATGCAAAGGAATGTTGTTATCTCTCACGGGGGTGTGCAATATCATGTTTGAATACATCACTGTATCTGACATAATTATTGAGTTGACTCAGATTCACTGATATTGACACTAGTAACAGAGGTACAGTAGCCAGTTATGTAGTGCATTGTATGATTCACATTTCTGTTTAATTGAATAATGTGCAGCCTATATAATTTTTGTCACTTATAAACAAGAACTCCAGTAACAGCTGTATTTAATTATATATTAATATATCAAATTTAGATCTGAATCATGGGAGCAGATCAGTTATACCCATACTGTCTAAGGAAGTAGATTACGATTACATAAATCTTATAATGTTAAATGCAAATATAAAATGTAATGTGTATATGAAATGTATTATTTGACAATAAATTATGAAGAGATAGTCTTTAACTATCTCTAGTTACAAATGGAGTAGGCTATGATTTATTTAATTATTGTATCTCAATATTTACTGTAATGTCATGGGGTAGATCATATTTTTATATATAGTATACTGTATAATTCAGCCTGACTAGATTGTAATGTCAAAGTATACAGTTAATTTTGAAATGTAGAACTTGTAGTGACTTAGAAAAATTAAGACTTTTCTTTCTCTTTCCCCTCAAAGTTGATTTTATTGGTGGCTTTGATTCTTATGGCTATCAGCCCCCCCAGAAGTCTTCTCATTTGCAACTGCAGCCTCTTTACACGTAGGTTACACACACACACAAACCAGTCTTCATTTTTTACTTGCGGTATTTGTTTTTATTAGTCATGTGTAATACTGCAAATGTTTATGTAAATGTCAATCCAAAACAGATAACTAAGTGATTTCTAGCTGATATGAGTATTCAGTTTTCATTCAGTCTAACAGTAAAAAGACATAAACTCTAAGCCTTTTGATGGTGCTCTGTGTGAATTCCACTGACCTGTCTGTATCTCTTTCCCCCTGCTCTGCATTAGGGCTGGTTAGGCATTGGCAGCGCCCTCTACAGGCCAAGCCCTGACAATGTCACTGTGGATGGAACCTAGTCACCCTGACAACACTCTGTGTGTCACAATTAAACCGAATGGACTTAGCCCTTCCAGGGGGAGAGATGTGTTTGCATTGTGTGTGTGTGTGTGTTTATGTATGCATGTGTCAGAGAGCGAGAGAACCCTGACTAGAATGTACAGAGCTCAGGGATGAACCAGCATGCTGGGGGAGGGGGTGATGGAGGTGTGAGATGTGTGAGAGGGGAAGACAATGGCGAAGGCAAGAGGGGGGAACTTTTGTCAGGCTATCAGGTCACCAAGAACACACTCCACCAAACTGCCAGCTCCTGACACTCCCACAAATGTGTGTGTGTGTGTGTGTGTGTTCGAGTGTATGTGTAATTCCACAGGACTAGCTGGTGCTTCGGACGCACCCTGGACTTTTAACGCACAGTGCCTGTTTTTTTTTTTAAAGGGGGTGTGGTTTATGGGTTGTTTTTTTTAGGGGGGGGGTCGCATAATATAGGCACTGCTCTTGCATATTGTTGTTTTAGAATGTGGTGATGTCATACTAGAGCAGTCTTACAATTCTCAGTCCCAGAGCCATCTTCCTGCCCTGCCCTACTGCTTAATTAGGACCACTCATCACTAATTACCAGCCAGGACTTTCTTTGTAGCCTTTATCGGACATTATTTTTGCTGCACACATGTAGCCACAAATAGACATGCGACTGGCCAGGAGAGCTGGCTTATCATTAAAATGCCTGATAAAATATGTAAGAAGTATAGCATTCTGCTATGTGACCAGGGATGTGGATGACTTTGGGACTGGGTGTTAATGTGTCTACGGGGTTGGAAGCGGAGGATATTGTGCATGTAAAAATATAACCAGCCAATGATTGTTTTGTTGGTCACGTTTTAGAATGGGCGTCACATAGGTCAGTCAGGAGAGAGGGGCAAATGCACACATGCTTAACTGTATCTTCTTACCTGTTTCTCTCTGATATCTTCTGTCCTCTTAAAGGCACCTGCAAGCAATTCTCTCCATACTTAACTAACTACATCCAGGAAAACTAAATAATCTTCAGAACCAATTTGAGCATCTTGCATGGGAAATGTGCTAACAACATAATCTGGAATTAAGTTTGGAATAGTTCATGGTTAGATGTGACCTTAAATAAAATTTAGATATACAGGAGAGGGAAGAGAAAGGCAAGGAGAGAAACAGGTTCGAAGTGAAGACCTTATTGAGTGTAAGGTAAGGTTTGAAGAAATAAAAACACTTTCTAAATTAGATGTACATTCTTTTGTGATCTTTCTCTGGAAAATGTGCAATTGCAAAGCTTTTCATATAACTGATGCGTTCATTTGGATTGGCAGTATGATATCAGATATTTAAAATAGAGATTATGGGGTACAGAATAAAAAAAAAAAAAGTCAGATTAGTAAAAACGTAATGTGCAGTTTGAAGTAATTTAAGTGTATTTAATTATCAAAATGCCACCATGCAGTTAGGTGAAATCCAGCTCACTGCTATATCTGCATTACGTCATGCACCGTCCAGAGTTGGCCAGTCTTCAAGGTTCGGATTCAAACTCCTCATTGACAAAATTTATAAATGACATTTGTATTTTTATTGATAGGCCATGCTCTACTTTTCACGATGTCCATTTAAATTCCAGAGGTCCAACAGAACACATTGTCTTGATGTGAAGCGCAGCACGGCCATGGCTTGTTTAGTAGCCGCTACTGTTGTACCGGTTGTACCCCAAACATTGTGCCACACTCAGAGCGTTTATTCTAGGGACATTAAACAAGGAACACGTGCCCTTGTTGCATACAACCCGACACATGTAGAATGTGTGACTGCAAATCTCATGACCTGATAATATAATTAATGAATAGATATCCAATTGAGCCAGTGTGTGCACAATGTAAACATATACGTAATTGTTAACAAAGGGAACAGAGTACGACCCTCCCTGGCGCAATGAACCGCACGCTCGCCCTCAATCTTTCCCATCATGCAGCGCTCTCGCCTGCGCCTACCGAGCCGCCATGTTGTCGGAGTGAAAGCTTGGGAGTAGGAAAGAAAGTGGGGCTGAAATCCGTGACCATCCTCCCTCTCCGCCTGTAAGTATCGTTTTTCCGCGGTCGCAGCGGCCCGTACAAGTGGTCGCTTACCCATCGGTCGCAGTATTACTGTAATGCGATGTCAATAGACGTTAATGCGGGCATTTTTAAGTTACTGTATGCAGCATCCATTCTCCTGCCTCTTCCTCCCGTTGTATCGGTCTTCCGCTCCAGACAGCTAGGGCCTTTGTTAGCATCCGCGTCATGGGTACCTGTAGAACGGCAAGCTCGGGGGACAAGGTTCGGCTCCTCGTTGTTGTTGTTTTTTTAATGAGAAGTTAGTGATTTGAAGGGTATGTTGTGTCTTTATGAAAGCACATTGTCGATCTTGTGTTTTGTCCATCTCGACTGGGCTGAGCTTATGACGGGAGGCCGTGTATTGTTGCTAGACATGGGCAAAGAACCCACTATAACAGCGAAATACTTGGCACCGTTGGACGTAAATACAGTGCAACCCCATTGCACAAAATGCCTCCTCACCACGACCATTCTCTTTTTAAAACGTGTTGTATAATCTCGATGAGGCTTTGGGTTGAAACGATTGTTTAGTGTTGTGCCGTAGCTAAATATAACTAACGTTGCTAGCTGCTAGTTGCTTGCAAGTATTGTCACACCCCTGCCTGTACCCGGTATGCGGTGGGTTGTTCACCACTATTGAATAATGATTAACCTAGTTAAATGTGTGGACTACAGTGCTGATTTCCGGGTGTCGAACACAACAAGCGTTGTGCGCATCGGTTCGGGGAACGACTACCTATGTATGGGTTTCCGGGTGGTCCCGTACTTGGTAGAATATGTAATGTAAATGGCTGACATGGACACCCACTTCAACAAATATAAGTAGTAGATGCATAATTTCAGATCACTTGTCGATGCGATTTTCCCCCCCTCTCATGTCTATCCTTTCCGGTTAGTCATGGCTCTTGTTTTTTGTGTTGTGAAGGGGGTGTGCACTGTCTATTGCACGGTGGTTTCAGCAGTCAGTATGCGGTCTGTGATGGATAGTGTGCCGCCATGACTCTGAAATAGGTAATTACTGTATATGGCTCATTGTAAAAAGGAGCTGCTTGTAATTTCCTCTGCCCCTCAAGGCGCACTGCATTGAAACCGGTAATTTCAGCCAAATTAGAAATAGTTAAATAAGGACAGATCATAAAATACAAATTATATTATATTTGATATCCGGACAACTTCAAACAACTGAGGATGAAGTGCACCAATATCCACAAATGTTTCTGTGTCTATTAAAGCATGCAAAAATATGTATCTCACCAGCAGAGGTGGACGTTTATATAATTACATGTAAGGATAATCTACCATAAATTCGTCCAGAACATCCTCCCCACATTGCCATATAACATGACACATTAGCTCTACTATGACATAACACTTGTACCTGTCAAGATATTGGGATTACATTCAACTTTATTCTCAGACTAAGCATCCATTAGATAACCTACATTGTATCCACAGACAATACATGATGACAAGATAAAAGATTATAGAACATATTATATATTACATATTATGTAAATATTTACATTATATGTATATATGGAAAAAACATGATGTGGGCGCATAATAACATACATACGTTTACTAAGGTTCTTCTACCAAAATATTTGTTTAATATGGCTGTATAAGTTTAGTCTAATACTTTCTTGAAATAAATCTACCAAATAAAGATCTTTTATGTCAAGATGTAATTGGAGGTGCAGAATTTGGAGTTTGTGGATGTCTTTGATGGCCTGGTGCTCTGTCTACATTATTGACTAACTTGCTTGGTAAAATAGGATCATATGGCATTGCCACTTATGCTGCATTCACATACGGCAGGAGGCAAACCGGCAGAAGCCTTCTGGATGGCAAAAC
This sequence comes from Aphredoderus sayanus, assembly GCA_027564795.1. Taxonomy (NCBI): domain Eukaryota; kingdom Metazoa; phylum Chordata; class Actinopteri; order Percopsiformes; family Aphredoderidae; genus Aphredoderus; species Aphredoderus sayanus. Next base: position 2,068,225 of record JAODUG010000003.1, on the reverse strand, counting down.
GAAACGCGTGGCAATATGCACTCTATACAAATAATGGAATTAAATGTTTCCAATAAAAGTGGTTAATGGCTATATACATTTATTTATTTTAGTAGTGTATAGTACTCTAGTGTTGCTGCACCAAAATGATTTGTTTCTTGTTGTCCAGATCAACCATGTTGTCAACTCCTTGTGTGAGAGCTATGTTACATCTGGTTGTAAATTATGTCGCAGAGGATGGCAAAATATTTTAATATTCAAATGTTGGACAGCAATTCAGTCTACCATTACTGTTGCCAGCTTTTCTGCTGCCAGTCTTGCCTAATTTTACCACCCTGTTCTCCACAATAATGTGGTTTGCCTTCTCCTGTATTTCATGTGAACTTGTTGGTCTTGCAAGCCTATCTCAGCAAAACCAGAAATCAATTGGATATCTAAGTCTAGTCATATGTATGTTCTATTTTGTTTATGTCAGCACCCTCAGTAGGCTATATATTTTTATAACCAGAAAGATGGATATTTCAGTAGAAATACATAACTATTTTGAACAATAACTTTACTGGTTTAAAATATATTTTGTCCATATTTTTCTAGCAAGGGTATCAATTGTCTCTCAAATTAATTAAAGTCATGTTTTAGCTGTTGGGGGAGAGGTTAGTGGGGATTGCCCGGAATCACAGTAGGACTCATTTAGAGTTTTCTAGCGAATTAACATAAAAGTTTGCAGTGGACTTGGTACCTTTTGCATTTTTGATAGTGAGCTATTAAAGTCATAATATGATCACTTGGTTTGACAGTTGTACGTATCAAAACTGTAGGCGCTCATTAAAATGACGACTTTTAATGCAGGCCTACAGTTAGGCGTTTAAAATTAGCGAACCAAAGAAAGTGTAATACAATATTCAGACAGATTTAACGTTAGATTGCTAAATTAACTACAAGCATATAATTAACTAGTTGACTAGGTTAAGGTACTACCTTTCTTGCACTCTAAAGTGATTGATGTTAATTGTTTTGAGTCTCAGACGACTTTGTTTCTTGAGTTGCAGGTTGTCTGCCAAGCAAATATTTCACAGAGCTAAATAATTGTCATAGCTGTCTCGAACTGAGACTTTATTAAAACTGTTAAAAATTGGTAGCCAGTATCTCATGTGCGGAGTGGGGGCACCATCATCCACCTCTCATGCAGTCTGCACTCTTTGATTAACATGGGAGTAGATTCAAAGCGGATCTGCACCCTGTGTGGTCAACAGCCGCTACTTCTTCCAAATTAAGCAAAACCTAATGTTAAGATTTAAAATATTTTTTAAAGATCAACTCTCGAGTCACTGTAAATCTGTGTGTGTGTGTGTCCGTATAAACGGTGTTTAGAATAAACTATCGTTCCACATGAAACGCTATAACCATGGTCAAACCATGTTCTGGTGCAACCAACTGAGAAAGTAGGTGGCAATCGCTGTCAGTTGAAGTTTGTCAGAACTCTTATTTATATATATATATCTCATTGACTATTGTAAATGAAAATTGTGAAACTAAGGTACTGAGAAATATGTTTAATTTTGCAGGCTGTGGTGGAATGAGCAGTGTGTGTGTGTTGAAGAGGAAAGCAGTGCTCTGGCAGGATTCGTTCAGCCCCCACCTCAGAACTACATCTCCCAGCATGCCTGTGGTGCTGAGCAGCGGAGGACATGCCCCTCCAAACGGCCAAACCCCTCAGGCCCAACCTCTCATCCAACAGGTGACCCCAACTACCGTAACAGTAGTAGTTTGGATATATATTCCTTTCTTAGACACCCAGGTGTGTTGATGTACTAGCTGCTGTCTGAGCCCTGTGGATGCCTTAATCTTCATTATAACCAACTAGGGGCATTTACACATGCCACATTTATGGGCCCTTTTCACTGCTGTGTCAGACCAGCATAACCACAGCTGCAGCTAATAAAATGAACCCATGTCTTTGATTTAATGTCTTTTCACAAAGGTTATGTAACTTTATGGATGGTAAATGATAAATTAACATTTGTCATTTTTGGACCTTGAGGTGTAATGATTAGCACAAATCATTTTATTTATCAGTTGTTTTGTCAGTGCTTTTCAAATGCACACCTAAATAAAATAAGCTAATTGGATGACCCGTTTAATAAAATCAGCACTTGGCAAAATACATGTTTGAGTGAATTTATGTTCTTGAAGTATGTGGTTGTATTGGTGATCAGGAAATGTTGGATTAGGACTGCACCAACGAAGCTGGCAAGGTTTTGAATAGAGGCTATTGTAAAAATGTAGGCAAATGGTGTTCAGGTCATAAAAGGTCAGACGTGTCTTTTACAGTCTACTGTGCTTGGCTTTCTCTCAGTATGAAAATATAACTGTTGCCTGTTCCTGCAGGCCAGACATGGCTGAAAAGCTCAGGCATGCCTTTTGCCCATCAAGCCATTTTGCAGTACCTGTAATGTAACCTGTGTGTGTGCTTGTGTCACAGGGTGTGGCGGGTGCTGGTCGTTCCCAGGATGATGCCATGGTCGACTACTTTTTTCAGCGGCAGCATGGGGATCAGCCTGGAAAACACCGCTGGCCTGCTGGTGATAACATCCACGACAGCCAGGTTTGTGTAGGGAAAACCCCCTCTTGTTTAATAACATACCACATGGCCACTGCTTAATTTACTGTATCAATATTTAATGCAATATTTTCCTATTTGTTTATTTTTTAAACATACAGTTGTCAGCATTTATATTGCTTAATCATTGTGCAGCTGTCTTTAGGTAAATAATAACATTCTGCCTTGATGATGCTGTGTTGCCAGCATGTACAAGCCTGGGAAGCTGCACAGCTAATGTCCTGCTTGAATCAAGTAGTTGGTTTACTTCTAGCTTGTCCAAGGAATGTTTTTTTTTTTACAGTAGGCATGATTATACTGTACATGATAAATTGTAGGTTAGCCAATGAATGTATTTGTTTTATCCTATTTCTGTAGGTGCGGTCAATGGATGAACTAAACCATGACTTTCAGGCTCTGGCTCTAGAGGGAAGGGCCATGGGAGAGGTGAGAAGTCAGGGGTGACCATTGAATCATGTTTTAGCCAGGACAATGTGATTAGGCTCAGTATCATATTTTGAGTTTGTAGTGAGTTTCAATCTAGGGCAATGCATATTTCAGTTTTGCACAACCCCAGCAGAGTTAAGATAATTTGTCCTGCAAATGGAGCAGTTTTATTTAACTTAAGGCTATGATTATGCTTAATAATTGGCTTGGCTTTGATGGTAAAGACATAGTATATAAGATAACGCTGAAAGACACATTTTATACATCTCTGGTTACTGTAGCTATTTTTAAAAGGTCCTATCATGAAGTTCTTCCAGATTTATTGTCTGACGGGACACAAAAGCTGGACACATTAAGTATGTCAACAAACATTTTCACAAGAACAATGTTGGTATAATTATTATAATTAAGACTACTTCAAATTCCTTTGCTAGACTAGAACATTTCCTGCTTGTTCAGATCAGTGAAAATTCACTTGCTGATCTTTTATACTTTTTCCATCAACAAACAGTTTTACAAGCACAGTGGTGACAACATACTGTTATTTACATCAATATTGTGCTTATGAAACAGTTTGTTTGCTGGAAAGAAATATTTGTATATGCATAGTAAGCCACAAAGTTTACACTCAATTTGTTCGATATGTTTTATGAAAAATGTTTTATACAACATGTAACGTTTTCAAGAGAACTATGTTGGTTGATTTAGATTAGCTGAAAATAAAAATATATTTTTTTCTATGCTTGCAGCATAAAATATTTATGAAATATTTATTAAATATTTCTAAATGTTAAAGAGTGTACTGTATTTGAAATAGTCTGTAATTTCCAATCTATAGTTGCTTGCTTTCTATCTGCTCTACTAAAATTTGGTACAGATTGATTTTATGTGAATATGTACTGTATTCTGACGTAATTCAGTCTGTACCCTTTTTAAAAACACAGTTTGTCAGTCAGCCAATCAAGTTAAGGCATGCCAAAAAAGTTCTTAAACAGAATGTTCAGCTCAGTAAATCTGTTCAAAAGACACTTGTAAAATGTTGTTGAAAAATGTATGTGGCAGTCTGCATTGGGATTTTCCTAAATACTAATACAGACAGTAAACGTAATACAATACAAAATACATTACTTGTATTATAGATAAAAGCATGGAAGGTACATGTAGGCTATGCAGAATGCCTTGTACAATGGAAGTCTAACAGCCACAGGTTCTGGTTGGGAAATTCAGATAGCAAAAACAAATTGTGTGGCAAGACCTATATGTAGAACTGTAGAGTAGAGCTTATGTAAATCTCCTGACGTGACCAGAAAAAATACAATTTAAATAAAAGGTAACCATAGTTATTGTAAGCTCTGGGATGTGGTTTCTGTAGAAGGTATTCAGAGATAATATTGGCCACAGCGCCACATAGCTGATCGTGTAGTTGTAAGTTAAACATTTTCAGAACATGCTGATGAATTCTGATTTCTTTAGAAGGAAATTAGCAATGACCTCTTGATTTTCATGCTAATAATTCCAATTATTTCTGCACTTCAGTTGTTTCAAATGGTGGTGGTATTCAGTTGTTCCACAAATCAACAAGTTACTTTTTTTCCTTCTCCCTCCCTCTCTCTGTGGTTTTTCTGTCCCACATTTGCTTGTGTGGGGTTTCCTTCCTCTATTCTCCTATTACTCAATTTCTTCATCTTCTCTGTCTATCTCCTTGTCTCTCTATAGCAGCTGCTGACTGGTAAGAAGTTCTGGGAGACAGATGACTCTGGAAAGGACGGGCCAAAAGGAATCTTTCTGGACCAGTGGAGGGACAGTGCGTGGGGGGCCTCAGGTACTCATCTCTGGAGTCTGTGCTACTGTACTGTTAGCACAGTGTGGCAGCACAGTGTGCTGTGTGGAAAAGGCAGTGGTCTTCTTGAGACCACTGTGACAGTCACTCTGACCTTTTAAAATGATTCGTTTGAGATGGTGTAAAAGTACAGTGATAATGCCAGACTAACTCCTTGAATATGAGATCACTTGTTTAAAGTGGTAGTGTGTGAAGTTCAGTTCGTCGTCACACAAGTACTATAAAACCGTACGATTTTTGCAGGGTATTTTCATATGTGGTGCGTGTGTGTAATACCTGACTATAGTGCCATGGCTCTATGAAATCCTGCATTTAGAGCAAATGAGTTGAGCCAAAGTCACGGGTGGTTCTTGTACTGTGGGTACGATGGGACAGAAATATCCCAGCGTTTCCTCAATGCCGCCTGCCTGACACCATGCTCTTACATTCATCAGTGCAGGCAGCACTGTATGAGAGAACTTTGACAAATGAGCTCATTGCAGGGTGAATTGCTTCTGGTGGGTTGACATTCAAATCAGAGCACTGTATCGACTAAGCAGCCCGTTCTCCTCATTAAATGGCGACTGCATTTGACGCCGCTAGCGGGAGTTTGTGAAATAGCACATTAACATGTTGGTAGAGTATGTGGCTGGTGTTTTAATATCACTGTTCTCTGTCTGAATCACTGTTCTTTGTATTTATTTTCCCCCTCTCATTAGATCACTCTGTGTCTCAGCCAATCATGGTGTCCCGTCGGCCAGGGCAGGGTTTCCATGGCGGTGGGGAGGTCGGTGTTGGCTCGGTGATGTCACCGAGGTCAGAAAGTGGTGGCCTTGGAGTCAGCATGGTAGAATATGTGCTCTCCTCCTCACCGGCTGACAAGCTGGACTCCTGTCTCCGCAAAGGCCCTTATGTGAGTCTTCCTCTCTGTCTAGTCTATCTAGCAGCCACTGTCCATTATTCATCTTCCCAACCTCTTAAACACAGAGCTCCTTCGATATTTGTTAGACGCATAAGGCATGATTGTGTGGATCTACCTTTTTACGGTCCTTTATTAACCTGCTGACAAATTTGGTCCATCATTTCCTGCCACCATTCGTACCCCAGTCTGTCCAGTCTTCCTCTCTCGTTCACATCATTCTGTCCCTTATTGGCATGACCCATCTTCGCATAGTTAACGGAAATCCAAAGGCGTTTCAGAATCGCGTGTCATTAAAATGCAGCCAGTTGACTTCACGTTGGTTTCTCTGGCATCTGGTGCCGTTTGTCCGTCTTAACACGAGCGCCTGTCACTGGCCACCGTGCCTCTTGTCTCGCCACACAGGGACAGAGGGACGGTGAGGGTGAGGATGAGAAGAGGGATAAGCCCAAGGCGACGTTTGAAGGAGAGAAACTGAAAGAGTTGACAGAAGGTGAAGCCGACGTCATCAATGACGTCATCAATCCCAACGGGCTGCCGGTGCAGAACGGCCTGGATGTGGACGTCAAAGAGTTTGGGTGAGACGCACGCGCATCTCTCGGTGACGCGGCCAGCCATCTGTGCATGTTCACATGCAGTTTGCTACCGTTTACTTTGTGGAGGGAAGTTGGACGGTTGTCGGTGGGCTTGTGACTGAACCCATCCGTCGTGACACATGATGCACACAACAGTACCCTACGTGCGCACACACACACACGCACAGCAAGGCTCAAAACTGTAATCGAATCAGTTTCCCTTTCGTTAGCAAACCGATCTGCATTTTGGGTTACAGTTTTTGCTAATCTGGTTTTTACTAATGTGAAGCATTGTAGTTTAATGTTGATGAGTTTTACTGTAATGTTGTGTAATTCGTTGAAGATTAGCACTCTTCTTTGACAGTAAGTGAACTAGACTTCTCCTCCTTGCTTGTAGTCGTCCTCCAGGCAACATGGCCCCTCCAGGCCCTGAGGGAGACCTTCTCGGGGGTCCTGGAGGTGTAGGGCCTGAG
>JAODUG010000003.1:2037534-2049883 GCA_027564795.1 Aphredoderus sayanus | reverse complement strand
GGGCGGTGTGGAAGGAAAAGAGGAGAGACTGCAGTCCCCCTCTTGACTCCTCCTGCCTCCTTTTGATATATATATATTTTTCTTTCTTTTCTATATATTTTTTTTTTCCTCCCCTGCCGTTTCCAATAAACTATAAAATTCACCTCACCTTTTTTGCTACTGCTGCACCACACTTTGACACACAATCTGAACGGCACCTTCCTGGGTTCCCACTTTACCAATTTACCACTATCGGATTGATTTTGAATATTTATCGTCTAACGTCACAGAATCATAGACGTACACGCCATGGGCTAACCAGCAGAGAGATCATTTAGCATGGGAGATTTCTTTTTCTGGTCTTGCTTCTATAAATATAACGTGTATACTTGGTGTAGACCTTTGCATATATATATAAATATATATATAAAACTTTGTAGTTTTTCTGGTTTTTGATGTTGATTCTGTATCTATAATGTATCCTAGTAGTGGCCACATACTTCTGACTGTATAATTGTACATTTGTAAACCCTTGTAATGTAAATGTGCTTTACCACCCCTTTTTGGTATGAGAAGAAAAGAGAAAAAGAAAATCACTCTGGAAAAAATTTAGAAAAAAAACTGTGCATTTCAGTGTATATTCTCACCTCCTTGGTTGTGACATATGAGTTGTTGTATATTGTAAATTGTAATATCAAATTTTTGTTTTGAGAAACCCTTTCTATACAGCATAGTACTTGTACAAAGATACGCCACGCTTGGTTTTATCCTGACATTGTCACTGCTTAAATTAAAAGACGCCATCTCCCACTTATTCCCAAAAGGACACATTCTGTTAGACTTTGTGTCCTCTGCTTTGTTTGTTGTTTGTTTTTGTTTTTTTTAAAGATCTTTTTATAGGAATATGTTCAACCATCTGTTGACTGCATACACGCTTATGGGGTTTGCTCGCTCGGTGGCTGGGAGAAATCTCCTGCTCCCCCCACCCAATTCTTTCAGCTCACCCTTCCTGCTACCCCTGTTGTGGTGCTTTTCAGAGGGGTAAAACCCATGGAGTGTACAGAGAATCTTGTCTTATGGGTTTTGTCATTCCCCTTTCTTTTTTTTCTTTTTTTTTGGCATTTCTCTAGTGCTGTAAGTGCTGTATCATACTGTCCATGTCCTTTTGGGTAATAGAGGCAGCCCGCCATGGCGCGGTGTACATTTGGAAGCAGCCTTGTGTATATTTACTATGAGCACACCTGTAACCATATGTGTATAGTCAACAGAATCTGTGTATGCTTAATGCCTGGGCAACTATTTTTTGTAACTCCCGTTGTAGATTGTCTCTAAACAATTGTGTGATCTTTATTTTGAAACAAAACTGAACAAAAAAACTTTCAAAATTTCATTGTCTCATGTGTGATGTTTGTTTTTATATTTAGTAGTAGCATGATTATATGTATAAAAGCTGTTGTTCTGTGTCTATGTTGGTAGGGCTCAAACTATAAACAGTAGCCATTAACCTGACCATTCATCATGAGTCAGAGTTGAGGTTGAATATTTCCTCAGTCATCAGTAGCCCACAAAACATATCATTAGATGGGTGTTGGCCTTTGGGTAATGGGACCCACATTGAACAAGAGAGGACAACATTTAGGTCCTGGTTCACACTCATTATTTAGGATTAGGGTTGTGAAATATTTTAATGACACACCAACCATATTGGCAAACAGTTACTGAGATTAATTTCACTCATCATAAGCATATAGTGAGAGTAAGGACTCTGGTCAATTATTGTTTTACTTGAAATGAAATACTAGTGAAACAATTGATCTGTCTGCATTTGATTAATTTACTTGTTGGGTTCCAGTTAAAACCAGCTGGGTGAGGACAACTGACGGGGAATTCTTAAGAATAGACGTGTCTCCACCTGTCCAACTTCTTGTTGGAACCATTACAGAGCAGATAGGGTGGATTCGTTTTGGATACATTGTAAGCCAAAAAAAATAAGCAAGTGTGTATAGAGACCCATTGAGACTTCGGCAATGTTGGGCATAACGGCAGATTAATGGCTGTGCAACGTGCCTTAGTGCTCCCTCCTTGGTCGAAGCGCTCAGGAGCTCGGTGGTGAATGGTCTGGAGTGTGGAAGTTGAACGTGCCCCTCGTCATCTTCCGGTGTTGTAAACGATTGAAAAGGGAAACATAGGTTAGTGCGGGTGGGGGAAGGCAGGGGAACTGGGGGCTGCGGATACCTAGACGATCTGCAGGGGGCATCCTCGGCGCGCCTCTAGTGGAGATCCCATACTCACGCACAGTGGCGCCCGCGCACCCACGCACTCTCCCTTAACACACATACACACCCCTCCTTCTGCCCAGACTCCCAGGCCAAACAGCGTCGCCATACGGAACATCCTGCCCTGAACGGAGAGGGGGTTGGTATTGGATAGAGAGAGAGAGAGAGAGAGAGAGAGAGAGAGAGAGAGAGAGAGAGCGAACTAAGGTCTGGTGTCTTCCGATAGTAAATCTTTCAGGTCTGGAGCACAAAGCACGCAGAAACAGGCGGAGGGAGAATTGCCTTGATTCAACGACCAGGAACCGGAGAAGTAGCGCTCTGTCTCCTTAGGAGCGGATTAAACCACGGCAGTCGGATGGTAGCGCGGTCGGTCAGTGCGCTGTGAAGTTGGAGAGACTACAGAATCAACGAGAGAAGCGCTTTTGTGTTCCCCCGCCAAAGGCAGCAGCATCGGGAGGCTGTGCTCGCACTCCGAGCATGAAGCTCCCTTGTCTATTGGCACTCACGGCGCTGGCCGTCCACGCCGCCTCGGTAAGCACGACCTTCCAGTTCTTTGTCTTGCATTGGCCACGGCGTAGCTCGTTTACCTTCCCGACATATTTTGTGCATATGCATGCGTTCGTGCGTGTTCGTGTTTGTGTGTGTATGGGTTCGCAATGTGGCCCATCGCGATGTGTGTTGAACCGTCTCTTACGAGGCAGTCTCAAAGTCAGTGATCAGTAGTAAATCCTGAACCCGACCCACATAGGCTAATAGCTGGCCGTGGCTCCAGTTAAAGGGCCGTCGGCTTCAGCAACCCCCCTATGCCCAGGCTTTGTGTCTCAGAGACGGGGTTTATTGTGACACAGGCAGGCCTAGGTCCCCACGAGATGTGTATGTGTGAGGGGGGTGGGGGGCAATAATTAGTGAGTAATCTCTAATTGAGCTTGATTATAGTCTTTGTTCGATGCCCCACTATGTGGCGTTTGGCCCCATCGGCTCACATCCTGACGATAATGTGGAATCGAGTCATACTGCGGATTTAACGACTTTATTGCCGGGTAGACGCGCTCCAGGACGGGTACGTGTTGGGGGTGTGATGGATGCTCTACCATTGTGCACGTCCCTTCAGCCCGAGGCGGCAGATAACAGGGCTGTTTTCTGGTGGGGCAGGGTTACAGACCCCAGGGCAATTCCCTTTGACCGGATGGTGTGTGTGTGTGTGTGTGTGTGTGTGTGTTTGAGGCATAGGGGTGGGGTATAAGGGAAGTTATAACGCGATGCGGTGCGTGAGGGATGGGAATGATGTCATCGGGAATCGCGAGCAGGGGAGCTTATTAGGAATGCGCGAGCCCAATGAACTAACCGAGAACCCCGTGCACCCACATCTTCCGATACAAATTTAACCGGGACGAGGTGGGCGTTATTGAATCATGACGTGAATGGGAAATACAGTCTGGTGTGACAGAGCTTTCTGGCTAAAACTGCTCAAATTCGAGGGGACGCTATTCTCCGCCACTGTCCACATTCCCTGGATTTGATAGCGAATTAGGCAGACTGTGCGCGCGAGCGCTCGCACACACACGCGTAGATTAGCCTATTACTGGGTTATTCGGTTGAAATCTTAGCCAAAGATCCTTGGCGCCCAACTGCGCTAATCTGTAGTTAACTCCACTGACAGACATGTGCACACACACACACACACACACACACACACACACACACACACACACGCACTCACACGCACGCACACACACCGAACACACAGTTGTATTAAAGTATATTGTAGGAGATGGATTCAGGTGTAACCCATACTGGCACATGAAATGTTATCACACAGCTCAGTAGTCTCCTGTTGATGGTCAGACAGAGGCAACAAACCGATAGTGTGTGTTCGTGTGCATGTGTGTTCTGGTTATATGAGTGATAGCTCCTGGCATTTCCTGCGATGAAAGTTGTGATGTCACAGTCCGAGGAACACATTTAGAAGGGAGACAGATTTTCCCACAGACATCTGCCATGTCCCACGGAGGGCCACTGTCAGCGTGTGTTTGCACGCGTGTGCGCACATCCGCCGCCCTCGATGAGGGCATGTTGCTGCGTGTGGGCATCAAAAATAGTAATTTGTTCACGAGCTCTGTTCCTCGCGTGTGTGTGTGAGAACTGGTGGGTTGCCGCTGACCATGTTTAACCCGTGAAATGAATAAGCGTTTTGTGCTACCAACAGCATACAAAGCCCCCCATAGAGAGATGAAAGAGGGACAAACAAGGAAGAAAATATACTGAGTGAGAGGAATGTGAGAGGCAATTTGACACAGGAAGTGGTTCTTTTTCACTCTCCTGGAGGACAAAGAATCCCCTCACACACACACACACACACAGCGTGTGCACTCAGGTAGCACACTGAGGGCTTTGGGGTATTTCGGGGGGTGGGTTGTGTGTGTGAAGAGGTGGGGGTTGGGTTGTTGCCCTACCCTTCATATCCAATGGCTGAAGGGGATGAAAAGGATCTCTAGTTCATATCCGGAGCTGCGTTCACTATAAGCCAGCGTCCTGAGGCGAGCATGAGATTGTGCGCGCACACACCACACACACACACACACATACGCACGCACACCATGTAATAATAGCCTTCAGTGGGAAAGCTAAATTTCACTTCCCTCTGCCTCGACCTCCTCTCAGAATTTTGTGTGCATGTGTGCATTGCACTCATCTGTCTGAATGGCATTTTATTTTCTCTATTTTTGCCACACAGAAACAACCTTTTGAAAGTTACATAGGTTGTTGATGTGGGGAATATTTATTTTGCAATGCTGCTTTTGTGATGCATGTACAGTATCTATCTGATATAAACACATGAGACCATCGCTAATAACCATGGGACTTTAATTATGATGATTCCAGACGCTGAAGTTAGATTTTCTGCAGAATCCCTCAGGCAAATAAATGTACAGACCGAAAAATCCTTCTTACATTAGCATCACTTGTAACAAACTGTGAATGTTCCGACTGAACTACGTCTCATAACTATTCATCTTCTTCAATTCAAATGCACTTCTCACTGTACTGGAGAGTGCATACCTCTTCATGACAAGGCAATGGGGCTCATGGGAAATGTAGTCCTTACTTCTGGAAGCCCTCTAGATTCTGCCAAATCTTTGTAGTGCCTTTTTTATTGGGTATTGTATATTTATTGGCCACTGGAGACGGAGTGGTGAAAATATGGGTCCATGTGCCACCCACACACACATGGGGTGAGTGTGAGTGTGTGTGAGTGTGTGTGTGTACTTTGTCCAACTGTGTGCTTTTGATTTGTATCCAAACTCAATGGTGGTGTGACATCTGAAAGTATACTGCTGTCAGCGGAGGAATGGCAATTGGAAGCAAAAAATTAATTGTGCTCTGGAGAGTATAGTATACACTACACATGGAAATACCCTGGTCAAAATGGGAGACAATTCTGAAAAGAAACACTAGATCATTCCTTCCCATGGATGCTCAATGCACAGATGCCGACATAAGTCTACGACACACAACCCATTGAAGGTGCTGTATAATTAAAAATTAAAATACCTTTCTTAGAGGGTTTTTGGTTGACAGCTCTCTTAACAAATCACAATACATTGTAGGTGGGACCCCACAAGGAAATGCAGCTTGACGACCTAGTGAAAAAATATTGTATTGTATTGTATTCAATCAATCAATCAATCTTTATTTATATAGCACTTTTCATACAAATACATGTAACACAAAGTGCTTCACACTACAAAATCATTAAAAACAATTCACTATATCATTAAAAACAATACAATATCAATAAAAAAGTAATACCACCACCTTATAAAACCAAAGACACTGAAGGAATGAGCCCACACACCAACCAAGTATTATTTTTCTAACTTCTATGGTGTTCACTGCTTACATCTTCTCAGGGAAGTTGATATTTTATTTGATTGTGACTCAACAACGGCATCCATCTTTGTAAACCAGTAATATACAGCTTTCTAAAAACTCTCAGCTGGAAAGTAAGACCCATTTTATTCTCTGAGTGGGCCTCATGACCTGTAATGTCAATGTAAGCGTGAGCACTGTTGCACACGGATGTACATATGATAAGGTTGTAAAATGCAGACACATCTTTCAATAGGAGTAAATTCCAAGTTGGTTCTTCTGGGTGTAGTACTACGAGTCGCCACAACACAGGTGCATTTCTTTAGAAGTCTTAGCCAGGCCCCTGATAGCTATGTACTGCTAACATGTAGTCACGTTGAACTGACTGGTTTGTTGGTTTAATGAGTCAGAGATGTGAAATGTTTGATGTTCTCTAGATAAGTCAAAGCAGGCTAGTACTGCTGCTGTTTATACGTACACACCATTTGCAGTAATTGGGCAATAAGGCACACATACCCATATTCTCTGGAGGTAGGTGTTCGTGTGTGTTGGGGTGGAGGAGTTGGTTCAATATAGTCTTGGGGGGGGGAGAGACTATGGAATGGAAAAACAGAGAGGTATACCGGTATGAGAGTGAAGGAGCTGAGGAAATGGAGGCATGGAAACAAAGCAACAATAATGACTGAACAGAGGTTAGGTAGATGGACGTTGGGGGAGGCACATGGTGGAACGGACGGAGCGCTAAGCGGGTGGAGAGAGAAGGAGAGCAGAGCTGTCAGGACATAAAGGGGGCTTGCTGGCATGGGAGGGGGTTCAGACGGTAGAGGAGACAGCCAGCAGGATGGGCGGCTGTAGTTAAGATGAGGGAATCGAGGGATTGTGGGATGGTTCTGTAAAGGCAGGGAGGAGAGGGAGTGCCTGGACGAGCAAGGGGGGGGGGGGGGTGGAGGGGTGTTGGCCTGAAAAAAATGGCAGAGGAGTAGGTGGAGGAGAGGAGGATTGTGGGTAGGAGAGAGAGAGAGAGAGAGAAGGGGGGTGGGGGGGGACGAGCGTTGCTCAATCCCAGGAGACCACACTCTACCTGCTCTCTGTGGCCGTCGCTATGACAACCGGCATGGCTGCCGCTGTCACAGCTTTATCCCCCTCTCTCTCCATCTCGGTCTGTCTATCTCTCTATCTCTCCCTCTGTAGCGTTCTCCCTCACTGCTCTCTTGCATTCTGTGACTCCGGTAAAAAAAAGAAAAAGAATCGATCTGCCTCACGTTCAACGTCCATTCACGGCGTATTAGTTTCATTCTCCCCCTCACATTTGCCTTCTTTTTAAAAAAATGTTTCAGCCCTCCCTGTTTTTCTGCAGTTTTCTCTCTTCGTTTTCTTATTTTTTTCTGTTGCCTATGTAGCCCCCCCCTTCATACTTTTGATTAAAAATATTAGAAAATAAGGGTCTGCGATCCTCTGTACATTAGTGTGTGTGTGTGTGTGTGTGTGTGTGTGTGTGTGTGTGTGTGTGCTAGTGTGTGTACATGTTTGTCTAAATTAGAGAGCAGCAGTGCTGCCGTCTCCAAAACCACAAAGCATTCTGGGATCTCTGTGAGTTGCTCGCTATAAATATAAACCCCAGAAACGGGGCGCTTCCTTCCAACTAACAAACCTTTGTGTGTGTATGTGTGTTTGTGTCTGTGTTTGACACATTAAGAATCAGAGATTCTCTCTCACGGCATTTTGATGCTGAGATGTTGATTTGAATGTTATCAGTTTCCACCCCATTATCCATTATGCGAACATGTGAACTACGCACAGCGTGAGAGACAAAAAATGCTGTGTAGGTGTCCTCTCTCTCTCTCTCTCTCTCTCTCTCTCTCTCTCTCTCTCTCTCTCTCTCCCTCTCTCTCTCTCTCTATGCATCTATACACCTCGCCCTGATGCGTTTCCCTTAACAGCCGGGTAATTAGGTTAACGAAGGGGCCGGATGGGCGGTGCCAAATCGGCCCTGATGGGAATGTTAGAATGCTTTTGGTTCTTGGCAGGGTGGTGATAAGAGCAGGCCAGTGGTCTGATAACAGCAGCCTTGACACACTGGACCCCCGCATGTCAACAACCCAACGCCTGGCCCCACTGTGACCCCTACACACTCCTTATCTGTCGCTGTCCTCTCTTCTTGTGAGCGAGAGAGGTAGAGTTAGACAGAGGGTGAGAGAGAAATGTATACCTTGAGGGGTATTGTTGTAGGGAAGCGTGTGTGTGTATGTGTGCCTGTGTATTTATTTGGTCATGGGGTTATGGGATGGTCTCAGGATGTGCATATTTATAGATCTAACATCTGAGCGTCAGAGTGGAGGCTTCCTGTTTAATGCACAGAGGGGATTTTGTGTGTGTCCATTCAATGTGTGCTTATGTTTGTGTTTACTCTGTGTGTGTGTGTGCGTGTGTGTGTGTGTGTGCGAGAGATTGAGAAAGCCAAGTGAGGTACATTGACAGGACTGTTGTGAAAGAGTAGGGAAAAAATAAATGTAGTGGTTTTTTTTTACATTTCTATTAAATGTTTTAATCTGAATGTTGAGCACCTTGTTTTTTGATTTCAGTTTACTATATTAACCTTGGACCATGTGTGTGTGTGTGTGTTTTAATTATTTAGCCAGCGTCCCAACAGAGGAGTGAACGAGGTCACAAGCTCATGCTAAAGCATTTCCCTCCCTCGCTGTCCATCTGTCCATCCCTCCGCTCTGCCGCCACTTCACAGCTCATCTGTTTGGCCTATTTTGATAACAGGAGCTTATTAGCAAGACGTCCCACGTGTGCTGTGCACGTCCCCTTAATTATCAGCAAAGCACGAAGGAAGACCAAGAAACAAAATGCCACTGAAGGCTGTGTGTGTGTGTGTGTGTGTGTGTGTGTGTGGACCCTCTCAAGAGAACCTTTGAACCCCAGATCTTTAAAGGGCTCTTTCAAAGGCTTTTGCAGCTCAACCGATCTGCTAACGTTAATGAGCTGTTTGTGTGAATGAGTTAGTGTATGTCTGTGGTGAGGAGGGGGGGTTTGTGATATAGTTAAGGTAGTTGTAGGCCCTTTTTATATCTACAGGACCTTTCAAAACACACACACACACACACACACACACACACACACACACACACACACACACACACACACACACACACACACACACAGTCTTGCAGGTGATTCAATCCAAGGCGGCAGATTATCCCTAATCGAACACAGCAGGGCCCAGAGCCTCAAACGATGACTGACACCAGATATCAGATTGTCGCTGCGCATGTGTGTGTGTGTGTGTGTGTGTGTGTGTGTGTGTGTGTGCGTCTGTGTGTGTGTGTCTGTTTGTATGTACATTAAAAAGGGGCCTGTGTTGTGTCAGATGGAATCTGGTGATACCAGATGGCCAGACACCAACAGTGGTATTGACGATATGACGATATAGCGTTATGTTTATTCATAGACAATGAATCAGTAACCAGTCAAATTGTTTTACATGATGTGGGCAGTCTTGTTGAATGCTTAGGAGGCAGCGTGGAGCCACATGCTTAGTAGCCTACATTTACTAAATGAAGCCAAAAATAGGCATGGTTTGAATTTGGTATTTGCTGATATGACCCTTTCTTTTTATAACTACTAACACAATGTGAAATGAGCATTAAAATGGTCTGCTATATTGTAGGACATAGAAAAGATGTGAAGGGGGCGGTATTGGGGGCAGATGTGAAAGCGATTGGAAATGGGGGAGCTGTAGGAACAGGAGATTTGGAGGGAATGAAAGGCAAAGCGGGTCAGAAGCAATCGCAGATGAGAACGATAAGAAAGCAGGGATGGTGGCCAGAGAGCACGTCGGAGGGAAACTTAAATCAGCGAGAAGAACGGATTGGCTGTGATGTGGGTGGCTGGGTGGTTTGGGGAAGTGAGCGGGTGGGAGGGGAGAGGGCTGCAGAATCTGTAAATATCTCAAGGCCATGAAAACGATATGAGCATCTCATCCTAAACGAGCGAGAAGATGAGCCGGCGCGCTGGCGAGAAATGGAGATGGAGCAGAGCGGGTGAGGAGGGAGAGGCGAGAGAAAATAAGCAAGCCGGAACAGGCGACTGGACGGGTGGACGGCAGAGAGGAACCAGGCCGGCGCTAAACGCCTCTAAAGAGCTTAGGGCCGCTGAGGGCAGATTGAGCGTTGAGGACAACCTGCACAGGATTACCCTGACAGAGAGGTGCAGAGGTACGGGGCTTTATCAGAGCACGCGCACACACACTAATGCACACACGCATATTACTATAAATTGGCTTTTAGTGAATGGCGAGAGATTAACAGTCATTTATTCGCTGTTGTCTACAATGAAAGGCCAACTGCACTTAATGGTGGTACAAATGATCAGCACCTTGTAGGGAACGTGTTATTACCTATGATTACAACCAAGGTAGCATGGAGGTAATCAACTTTATATTTGAGTAAATTGTTCTCTTAAACACAATCACTCTTACCAATTACAATGGTTACAACAGAGACATTCTGTCCATCATTGCACAAATGGAAAAACTGACCTATTTATGCAGTCTGACAGACCCACATGGTGGGCTATTAAAATGCGGGCAAATCTGTAGTTTCAATGAACAACCTCTCAATTACCTTGATATAGTATAAAACCTGTATAGGTAGAACACCAGACTATGGTTAAGGGGTTCGGTGTGTATACGCTTTGTTGATAACATCTTTAAGAAAATCCCATTTCATAACATTACTTAATAAGCCTGGAAAAAATGACATCCAGCCCTATCAGTGTGCCTTATTAGTTAGCAGCCCTATTAGTGTGCCTTATTGTTAAGAGTCCTGACCCATGGCTCCTTAAACAGGCTTTTATTTACTTTGGCCAGTGTCTAATGATAAATTCCTTGTTAGTCGCTAATTGCATCGTGAGTTGTGCTCCATTAAGGCACAGTCCATATGTCAGGCTAGCTGCCTGCTTAGCCTCGCTCAGGCCTAGCTATCCTCCAGCGCTGTCTACAGTGCACGGCAGATCACTGCCAGATCCCAGTAGCTGTGCTATTAGAACAGATCAGGAAGAATACATTACGTGATGTATCAATCAACCGTACGGTGGTGCAGACAGTGACTTGGCCAGGGACCACTGGCTGACGGTGTGACCTGGAAACTGTTCAAGATATGGGATTGGCTGTCGTGCCAAAGTCAATCAAGCAAAAGCCCGGAGCCAAGAGACCATACCGAGGTCAGCTGCTAGCAATGCTAGAGCAATTTATCTACGTGTGAGTGTGTGTGTGTGTGTGTGTGTGTGTGTGTGTGTTCCAACCTTTTGACCCTTGCCCCGCCCAATAACAATTATGCAATGAAGAACTTTTTGTATTCCCTTTTTTATTATATATTTATTTTATTAGCATTACATAAGCAGCATAACAAATATACATTTCAGAGGTCAAATAAACCAAATCAAATATTAAAGATAATAAAACATTAGAAAATAATACAAAATAATAGAATTGCTATAAAAGGCCCCCACCAAAAATAAAACAAACAAACAAAAATCAAACATCATCTTGTGACTCTATGGGGGGGTTCCACCCGACAGTTTGAAAAACAACACATTAGACACACGCACACACACAACAACACACACCTGAAGGCGCATCTTGCCTTTCCAGATTGAATTACAGAGAAGCTGATTGGATTTTTCTCCCCTGCACAAGTGAGAAAAACACTCCTGTTCTGTGTCTGCCCCCCCCCCTTCATTCTGCAAGTAGCCACCCGTTTATCTTTCTCCGTCTCAATCCTTCCCTTCCTCCATCCCTTGCTCCCTCATTCCTCAGTGCTATCTGTTTATACTCTTCTCCAAATATTTCCCTTGCACACATTTCTTTCTCTGGTTCCCTTGTTCATGGGGTCCATGTACGCAGTGTCATGTGACTTGTGCAGTCATGGCAGGCCTTGTGAGAGAGACACATCGCTGTGGCAAACGTGATCCTCATCAGCTTCTGTGTGTATGTATGTGTGTGTGTGTGTGTGTGTGTGTGTGTGTGTGTGTGTGCGTGTGTGTTTCTGTCTGGCCCGTCGATTCTGGGCTTAGAGGAGGCCATTGATTAGTGTTCTGGAGTGCCTCTCTTTATGTCTCTCAGCCTCTCTTATTGCCTGCCTCCCTCCCTCTCTCTCTTTCTCTCTCTCTCTCTCTCTCTCTCTCTCTCTCTCTCTCTCTCTATCGTTACACAAAGGAAG
>JAODUG010000003.1:2015627-2037434 GCA_027564795.1 Aphredoderus sayanus | reverse complement strand
AAATAACAAATGGCTTAGTCATTCATTATCAAATCTCTCCCCCCCCCCCTCTCTCTCTCTCTCTCTCTCTCTCTCCCTCTCTCTCTCTCTCTCTCTCCCTCTCTCCCTCTCTCTCTCTCTATCAAGGGGCAGCAAAGGTCTCCCTCCATAGATGATGAGGGCTCCACAAGGGATGAGTACATCGATGATGAGGATCTCTTCTCTGGATCTGGCTCTGGATGTAAGTGTGTCCAAATGTGTCGGCGGTCTGCCTTCTGAGTATTCATTCTTTGAGACAGCAGGCAGCCGACACATTATTTAAATTGTAAATACATTTTTACAGTCTCATAATTGACAAACACCAGTATTATCCAGAGAGATTCTTTCCCTTTGACAAAACCTGTAAGTTTGCAACACATGTCCACAGACTGGTAGGTAAGGGCAAATATTGACGCGGCCATTTTTCTCATAGGGAAAACAAGTTAAGCCCAGAAGATTTTATTTAGGTTGGGGCACCTTCCATGACTTGCCATGCCTTTGCATGTACATTGGATGTATGGGACATAACCTGTACAAACACAGAGCCTCGGATGTGTTTTAAGTAGTAACAATATTCACCCATTAATCCAAGACAACCCTAATAGTTAAATTGCATTTCTGTCATTGACTTCTCCATCCATGCACACATGAGCAAACAAGCAGGGCCACCCCTCAGATTAAGTAATTTTATTTGCCATAATGAGATTATTCAGAGCATATCAGGTGATCACATGCTCAACAGCAATCAAGTGCGCCTATCTGGCATTGCGTGTCTTGTGTGCATGTGATGCTGGCTGTCTTGCATATGTACCAATTACCTGTTAAGCTTAAATCACATTCCCTTCATTTGGCTTGATTGTTTGATCTGGTAGTCTTGAGTCTCTAGCTGGGATCTCTTTATCAAGCATGACTCATTTTAGGCTGCCCTTGGTTCAGGCTTCGTGCTAGTATGGCGGGCACAAATGAATTATTATTCAGAGCGGGCTAGCATGGCAGAAGCGCACCCCCTGCGGTTAGAACAGCAGCCTGGCAAATTGGTTTATCTCAAACTGTGATCCTGAAGCATCCAAATCCAAAGGCAAGACTTCCTTCGGACATATTAAAGCCAGTTTGCGTGACGGCACTTCTGAATTTGGTATTTTTCTGGTTTCTGATGTGTTGAACAGAAATTAAATAGTTCCATATGGGTTTCCTATACCAGCCTCTGTTTCTGGCTGGTATAATCCTGGTCCCCAGAAATTAAATTCCTTTCTCTTTTAACCTCACAAAGAACCTTCGATGTAACAGAAAGATAGTTGGTATATGATACAAGAGAAATATAATCACTAGGCAGACAACATCACTCTTCTCCTCTCTATCTCTGTCTCCAGTTCCAGAGGTTAGAATTAGGCCAACATCAGCGGGCGTGTCCTACACCACCGAGGAGCCCCTCCCCCTCTCCACCACCCAGGCCACTGGCCCTGCCCCCTCGGCCTCGCCTGCAGCCGAGCCCAGCTCCAGCCCCATCCCCACCTCCACCCCGGTGCCCACGGAGGGCGACGGGGAGAGCGGCCTGGGCTGGGACCGAGAGAAGGAGCTGGAGCGGGAGCTAGAGAGGGAGCAGGAGAAGGAGAGGGAGAGGAAGGAGATGGAGAAGGAGAGGGAGAGGAAGGAGATGGAGCGAGAGAGGGAGCGCGAGAGGGAGCGGGAGAGGGTCCGCGAGCTGGAGAGAGAGAAGGAGCGCGAGAGGGAGAGAGAGCGGGAGAGGGAGAGAGAGAGGGAGCGAGAGAGGGAGAGAGAGCGGGAGCTGGAGCGAATCCGAGCGGCCGCCCGGACCACCTCCGGCCCGCAGTCCCCTGCTGTTGCCGTTACTGTGGCAACCCTCTCAGCGGACAGCACCACAGAGGACATAGTGCCCTCTGCTGGTGTGGAGGAAGTTGACACCACAGAGGAGGACGAGGACGTGTACCTGCCCCCTGAATCCACACCCTCCTACCCAGGCTTCAACTTCGACACCACCACCGAAGAAGACACGTCCACCACAGCAGAGACCACGCCCGAGCCAACAACAGCGCTACCTACCACCACCCTGGCAGCTGATACTACTACCCCTACTACTGTAAAGACCAGGGAGCCCTTCAGGCCCCGGGGTCCTGTGACAATGACCACTCAGACGTGGCCAACAGTGAGGAGCACCTACCCACAACAGCCCACAACCACGCAGGTGGGATTCATTAGTGCTCACATCTTAATTATTTATAGACTGACGTCTGCCTGATAATTCATATGCTCTTGTTTATTTGGAACAGCCCTGGAATAAAGTGCGCCACATTTGGTTTTACTTGTGTCTTTCCAAATTCTAAGTACGATGGCAGTTTATTTATTATTATGTGATACTTACAGGCTGGACATTTTCCGACATTCTAAATCCATAGCAAAACAGGGGTTCATTGTGTTGCACGGACTTGGCAAGTGTGTCCTGTGGAAACTTCCCTGTTTATGTTGACTTGGATTACTGTCAGAGCAGGGAATCTGTGGCGGGCGCCTTAAAACAAAAGGTAACTTTTCTATCATTAACCCACATCCCCCCTTTCACAGATGCGTCCAGAGGAAGGAAATAATGAGGTGGGCGCCACAGGACCCAGTGGAGACTTTGAGATCCGCGAGGAAGGCCGCAATGATCTTGGCCGCGGCAGGGGCATTGACGTGGGGTCAGAGCCTGATCTTATTGGCAACACGGTGGACACAGGAAGCTCTGCGGCCCAGCTGCCCCAGAAAAACATCCTGGAGAGAAAGGAGGTCTTGATAGGTAGGTTAAACTGTCAATATGTTTTCACAGATACGTACTGTCACATTCAGGGCACCGCTTGGAAAAACATACATAATGTCAAGCAGTGCAGCAACGATCTTCACACGTTTGTGTGGTTTTAGTTACAGTAGTCTTCTGTGTGAAGACTATTTTATTGTTGTTTTGTTTGTGTATATTTTACTGTATGTTATATATACTTAAACTGTATGTTTGTCTGTCCAACTTTGTCCTACATAATGTCTGACATTCTGCATTTCCGTCAATAAAACCACTAGGTCAACTGTTATAGGTTGAGGCATTACATTTCCTGTCAATCTAAACATTCTGGAAAAGTGCAGTGATAAACTGACATTACCTAGCATTTAATTACCACAGTCACCATAAGTGAATGTGGTAGTCAGCTTCATTTGGCCCTTTGAGAACAAGCAGTCCTTTTCTATGGGTTTTTCTCCCCTCTTTCATTATTTCCTCCTCCAGTTAAATCCAATTTCCTTTAAGGACCCCCTTTTCTTTATCCCAGAGCTTTGGTAGAAAATTAGGGAGTAGCCAACTTGTCTGATCTGATTGGCTCTTTATCTCTCCTTTAGCTCTTCTGATTGGTGGGCTGCTGGCACTGGTTTTCTCTGATTTCCTGCTGATTGGTAAAAAGCAGAAGCCAGCTTAATTTAGAATAGACTGTGTGTGGTAGCAGTGCATTTAAATAAACTTATTGAGTTGCTATAGTCATATAGTGAAGTAACTGCTTGCTCTAATTTGGTGTACTTGCAGCATACATGTAGCACAGCATATTGCTTTATAGGCTACAGGGCATACAGTATTATTACAAGTGAGAGGAAAGTTCTTTTGGCTAGTGACTATGTCGGCCTATATACTGTACTCATAATAAACAATGTAAATGCCTCCAACACAATCAAGTGTGCAAGCAAAGCCAAGTACGCCTGCCACACATGAAGGACACTAATCACTTCAGTCAGGTCTTTTTATTAGCATGGTGATCATTGCTTTTATAAGCAACACAAACGCATACTTTCCCGTCTGTTTTTGTAGGTATTCAAAATAAGCTAATTAGCCGTATGTAAAGAGGAAAGAGACAAACAGCTGTTCCATGTTAGTTGTACGAACCTCAGAGGGATAAGATATGTAGCACTGCAGGGTTACAACTTAGCACAGACTTGTTGGCAGTACAGAACCTATGTTGGCACATTCTGCCTCGTCAGTCTACACTTAGCAGCTAAGTGCTAGTGATGCAGTGCTAGCTTTGCTTTGCTTTTACACTAAAAGTGTTTGAGAAAGCTTGTGTTTTCGTGTGTCTTTGTGTGTGTGTGAGTGTATGTGTGTGTACTGTATGTGTGTGTGTGTGTGTTTGTTTGTATGTCTTTCCCATAGTAGATGTTTTCTGTAACAAATCTGGAAATATCTGTTGACACTAATTGATTTGTAGTGTCTGTTTTTGTTTTCCAAAAAATATGTATAAGCAAGGAGAAGGTGTCTTGCCAATTTGACATCTTGTGAATGCTTTTTGACAATCCCAATTCTCTCTCTCCTTCCTTTCTGTGTGCCTAGCGGTGATCGTGGGGGGCGTGGTGGGGGCGCTGTTTGCGGCCTTCCTGGTGATGCTGCTGGTTTACCGGATGAAGAAGAAGGATGAAGGCAGTTACACTCTGGAGGAACCCAAACAGGCCACTGTCACCTACCAGAAACCAGACAAGCAAGAGGAGTTTTACGCATAACACGCATGTACGACGTACACCAGAGAGACCTGCACAGAGGGCGAGAGAATTAGAGAGGGAGAGAGAGAGAGAGAGAGAGAGAGAGAGAGAGAGAGAGAGAGAGAGAGAGAGAAACACTCTGAGCCCCGCCCCTCTCCTTTCCAACCTTTGTTGCTTGCCCCACCTCGTCCCTCTCTCCTCTCCTAAACAACCAAGAGTGCCGCTCTCTCTGTGGACATGAAACTTTCTTTTCTTTTAAAAAATTAAAAATAAAAAAGAAGGAAAAAAAACCCTGAAAAACCTGAATATATTCTGAAAAAACAAACAAAACAAAAAAAAAACCTGAAACACATACACACAATAATGTTTTTAAAGTAAATGTTGTTATTAATATTCTACAGATTCCCTTGTTCTGATGTAATTATGATTATTTTGTAAAAAATGAACAAACAAACAAAATAACACAAGCTACTGTGTTCCAGAACAAATCTTCCTCCTCTGTTTCACGGAGCTAATGAGCTAGGATGGCTTAAGAGCACGACAAACAGGAGGGTAGGAGAGAAGGCGCGTACTCTCTGCCCCCCACTCCAAACACGCCGGGTATCTGATTGGCCGCACAGAGACTGAGGTCAAAGGTGAGAGGATAGGTCATTATTGTGCCTTCCATTCCTCTGGTGCTCAAAAAATAAACACGCATGCAAACACATACATATTAATACATGCTCACACATGCACACCAACACACACACACACACACACACACACACATACACATACACACAAACAAACATGTCTCCCCTGGCTGGTGGCATTGACTTCTCTCTCTGTGCTTGGCCAACCAGAACATGGCACTCAACCCGCGTTGCGTTCTTACATCGTCAAGGGATCGCTATGGCAACATTGGCAGGTTGCTACCAAGCGATGCTCATGCAAACACAGAGGCACCTGTGGCCTCTCCGCTCCTGAAAGCTGTACAAAGAATAGATACGGATAGTAATAATAATCAATAATATATCAATGTTTTTTTTTTGGGCTGGCTGGTGAATAATAATGATGATAATACTGTTAATGGGAGGATGTGTATTTAGCAGTTTTAAAAAGTTTATATGTAAATATGAGCGTATCCTTTCCTCTCATTACACTAACCATCTGCATGAATGTCAAAAGACTTTAATCCATCACATCCATCTTCACGTAGATGAGCTGTGCTCTCGGCAACCCCACAAGTATGCAGCTCGCACACACGCACACACACACACGCACACACCACAGACATACAAAACACTGACTTAGTATCCTGTACATCATCAAAATCGTGCGTCATCGCCACTAGTATGTTAGTGAGATTAGATTGTTTCAGTACATTTTTCATCAGTTATCAGTTGCTGGTTGGTTCAAGTTTGGTCTGTTTGTGTAAAAGCACAACTTTGTACCTGACCATGAATCTGTCCCATCCCACTTTGATTTCCCTCCATACGGCGGGTCGACGTTCCTCGATCACAGGCCAGCCTCGTCCTGTCTGGAGTCCTGTTCTTTCTCACTATATAACTGACTGTAGGAGTCTGTCCCAGGCTCTGGGGGAGGGGAGGGGAGGGCTGAGGACCAGGGGGAGGGACGGGGAGGTGAGCAGGCAGGAGACCGTGCTTCTATCTAAAAGATTGTAACAAAAACCACACCAGTGTGACTGGACTAGTAGCGTCTATTATACTCAGTACTGTAGAACTAAATGCATGGGAGTCAAAACTATGAGTCTGTGTGTGTGTGTGGGGGGGGTGGGACAGAGGGGTGTGCTCAAGGTGGAATGTACAGTGGTAAGGTGTGTTTACCTGTTTCAGCAGTTCTGCCGCTCTTCCATAGACAGGTACACATTTATCACTCTCCCCTGTGTGTTCTTCCCTCGGCTACATGTGTGTGTGTGTACGTGTGTACGTGTGTGTTGAACACGCCGTTCAACCCTTCCAGCAGTGTGCATGTGTGCGTGTGCGTGCTTGACCTAGAGTCCCCTGATATTGAAGCAATGTTCATGTCACCTAATTCACTCTCACCTGACTTGTGTACACTGACCTGCCTGTCTACATGTGTGTGTGTGTGTGTGTGTGTGTGTTTTTGTCCATTCACTGGTGAATGCGTGTTGATCGGTCTCTCACAGTGGCTTTCACAAACAGTGACACAGTCTGTCTGTCTCACTCACTGTCTGTCTGACTGTCTCTGTTGTAGGGCGTGTTGACAAACATGTCGCACTACTTTCTCACAGGCAGGAATGATCTGAACATGTACTGTCTTTTCTAACTTAACCGTCAAAGTTAAAAAAAATTGTTTGTACCTATCGAAGCCTGCATAGCCAAAAAAGAAGGTGTATATGATGAGAGTAAATTTGTATGATTGTGGCGTGCGTGCGTGTGTGTGTGTGTATGCGTGCGTGCCCACGGAGGCTACACTACTCTGTGTTTGCTGTACCCCATCCTGTTTTTATACATTTGCATTTTTTTAAGGCTGAGTTTTCTGTCATTGGCTGAGTGAGTTGAGGGGAGACTGACCCTCTGCTCCATGGCCCTGTCACTAATCTGCCACTCTGTTCCAAATAAAAGATCTCATTGGGTAAAACTGTCTCAACTGTCCATTTCTTTATTTGTGTCAAATGGCCATGGTTGTTCTTCTTGGGCAACCAACATATAAGGCCTGAAATGCTACCAATGTAATCATGTCTTTAAGCAGGTGTCTTTTTTGAAGAAATAAACACAAAAAAGACAATTCAAGAATAAGTAATTAGATAAAAGTAATAACATTTGTCCAGTGTGTGCTTTATCTTTGGCTTAAATCTGTATATTGGGATGGAGAAAATGGATGAGCTGGGCAGAAATGTGAATTATAGAGGTGCTATAATGCGATTAAAGACTGTACCTTAAAATGATCTGCTACTTTTCAGCACTGGATCAGATTTTAATTTAATTTCCCATCCTACTTTTGGCTGAATCTCAAACCCCCTCTTGTCTTGATCTTGCAATCTTGCTTAAGCACATCGGCCTTAGTTTATCTTAGACTCAACAAGAGTTGTTTTGACTACCAACCCTGGGAATGGCAGGTGACCTGCTATGCGATATAGAATATAGATTGATATGCAATATTAACGTGCGCTGTAAAAGAGTCACAGACTTGAACTTCCACTCCCCTGGTATTCCTACACCAGCATTTGCATGGCCTACATTTAATTTATGATCCACTGACATTATGTGTTAGTGTATTAAATTCTTGAATTCTACCTGGTAGGGTTGCATAGGTGATCAGGACATCCTTAAATCCTCTTTAAACTAGCTGAGCTCCAGACCCTCGAGGGAGATGTTATTCTTAAGTCTTCATATACAAATCTTCAAATTGTAATGATTAGATAAAAAGGCCCATGGCTGATGAACCACCATTGGGTTCTCAAAAGGTTTAAACAGCTTGTTGCTGTGCATCCCTCTCACTCTGAAACAGATTAAAATTAAGGACACTTGGAAAGAGGACATATTCTCATGTCCAGAGAGTGTCTGCAGATTAAAACATTTGAGTCTTGAAGACTGAACTACCATACCAGAACTAGGACTTGGTTTGTGTGCCCTCCCCTGTTAAAGACAGGTACTACATTCTAGCAAAGTTGTATTCCTTATGAACAAATGAAGGTGTTCCTAATAGTCAAGGCCTCATAGTTAGTAAGATCATCATAGCATCAGCACTACTGATCGTAGAAGCTATTGCGTTTTTCAATTCTTAGCTTACTGTTTACAGCCTGAATGCATTGTATGAGAAAATAGCCTATGTAAATTGTATCCTTGTGTAATACATTTTATTTGTATCAAGTGTATTGATTATTATTGCTATTATTAGCAGCCTATATTGTAGCCAATATAGTAGCCTATATTGAGTATTATGGGCCTATGCATACAGGGCAGGCTGTGAATGTGTTAAAACGTTATGAATTAAAAAAAGGTTAGAGCTGGTTAATAAGGCCAGTTAAGTAGTTCTAATTTCTGGGGATGTCCTGGTCCGGCCTTGTCAGGACTCTGATTGGCTACGTCACCATCACGTCGCGCAATAATCCTCGTCAGCAATCAATCAATCAGCGTTATTGCTTCGCACATTTCAGAGTTAATTCGCTCCGTAACCGGCGTGTCTTAATTGATTTGTTAATTCTAAATTATTGGTTTGATGCTGTAATGGATTCGGTATGGACAAAGACGGTGATTTAATTGACTTCGGTAAGAATGTGTCACATTATTCATTGCCTATTAATTGTTTTTATTGACTTGTTTTGTCCAATGACCGCATATTCAGTTGTGTTGAGATTTCTTGTTCGCATAGTTTTAGAAACTTCGAAAGACTTTGTTGAAAGATAACTTTTCCTTTCACACATAGTGGACCACTAAAAGACAATTTAGAAGCATACCATTAACATTTATGACCCATTGTTTGTCGAACAAGTTGGTTAGTTTGGCCGTGCCGTGCCGGGCTGGGCAAGGTTAATTAACTGTCAGGTGCGGTGGCGCGAGGCCAGCACACCTGGGCCCACTAATGACATCACTCCTACAGAGAGAGGCGAGATCTCCTTCACAGTTTTATGCAAATGAATATCAGTACACATAAAAAATAGAAAAAAGAAAAAAAAGAAAAGTTATTTCTTGCCACAAACATGAATTTTATTATTTTAGTAGGTCAAGTAATTAACACTTTCTGCCAAATGACGTGCCTCTTGTTACTAAAAGTAACCAAACCTTTGGTTATAGACAAACAAGTAACAGAATATACCTTTTTGGTTTTAGAATTAAAAGTGAGATACTTTCCAGCTAAACTGAATAACAATAGGATACAATAAAAACAAACTGTTAAAAACCATAGAGACTTTCATTGTCTCTAAGATAACTTCGCTGTATTGCAGGCTGTCCAAGCCTCCTGTGTGAGGAGCAGGAGGACTTGGATAAAAGTGAGAATGCCCAGGCAGACACCAGCGTGGCAGGGGAGGACGAGGAGGAGGCGGTTAGTGAGAGGGACGATGAAGATGATGAGGATGAGTGGGAGCAAATAACTAAAGAAAGTGGAGTGTCCAAAAAAGAACAGATGGGTGGATGTCAAGAACAGGAGAAGACTGCGGGTGGGCTGGCAGGGGAGGAGGAGGAGGAGGTAGACATAGACAAAGAGGAGGAGAATGACAAGGAACACAAGTGGGCATGCAAAAACACACCTCCTGTAGAAGAGAAGGAAGAGCAGAAACATGCTGAAGGAAGTAGGAGAAGGAGTCAAAGCGAGCGAATGAGGAACAGGAAGGGCGATACAAAGGAGGTCACTGAGAAGTGTGAGCAAGAAGGGGCCAGGAACCACACGCAGGAACCCCCCGCTGGGACGAGCTCAGAGGATGGCTCGGCTTTGGCAGAACCGCTCGTCGAGGTGCGAAGCACCTGCACCAACCTGTCAGGCTCTGCCTACCTGAGCTCTGGGCTTGGGCTGTACTGCCCCCCATCTCCCGTTCCCCTGCTGTGTCCTACTGCACCATCCCAGGCCCTGCTGCAGGAGGCTCCTCCTCCTCCTCCTCAACCCTTGGGGACCAAGAGACCTCACAGCCCACTCCTGTCTCACCCGCTCCCCCAGCCAGCCCCACAGCCTTTGGAGGTGAGAAGGGGCTCTCATCTCAGTTCATAATACACCTGCTCTAAGTCTTCAGCCTAAATCGGTTGGTACGAGGTGAAGTTGTCTACCCTTCCCCCTGTATACCTACAGCCTGTGTTTCAAACGAGAGCCATGAGCTGGGGCTCTGTGTTTCTGGGGCGCTGTAACAAGATTAAAGAGTGTACCTTCAGTGCTGCTTGGAACACTGCTGTCCCCCCCTACTCCTCCACCTCCCTCAATTTGATGTAGAGAACAACAGAGTTCACAAACACATAGTAAAGGGGCACTCGGTTTGAATAGGACTTAACTCAACAAATGTACCTTAGCTTGAGGTGTAAATCGCACTTCATATATACATTTTATGTTAATTGTTTTCAATGGCACAGGTGCATTGAGTTGTCCTAAGTAGGTTTTGTACTTGTCTTGTACTCTCTGCTTACGTAACGTCAATGAATCTTTCTGGATCGACAAAGTGCCGTGTTAACTTAAAGGCATCACTGTTTTAAGACCTAAAGTGTTCTATGTGACTTGGTGCTGGCAGATGGAGATACCTCCGGTGTATTCCACCCGCCGTTCAATACGATACAGCACCAGGGGGAGGGGGCGGCCCATGGCTCTACCGCTGTTGCCCACCTTAGACATGGGGGAGCCTGTGCATGTCAACCTCATGCCGCCCGCTCCTAAGAAGAAGACACGCACACTTTATACCACCGGTAAGGAAAATGGTGGTTGTAGGGCTTTAATAAAATGCAAAAGTTCATTCATTTTTCTTATAGTTAATTTTAAATATGCATTATGATTCTTTTTTTGGGTACCTTTCAGTATGATTTAAGTGAGTAGCAAGATGATTTTCACTTCTTTGTGGGCACGAGGGACATGATGAATGAAGTTTAAAAACCATTTATTAGATGACGTGTGTGTGTGTGTGTGTGTGTGTGTGTGTGTGTGTGTGTGCGTGTGCGTGTGCGCATGCAGATCAATTGGAGCACTTAGAGGGTCTGTTCCAGGAGGACCACTATCCTGATGCTGAAAAAAGGAAAGACATTGCTGCTTCAGTTGGCGTGACACCCCAGAGAATAATGGTTAGGGAGCTACCCCCCCCTAACCCATTTTATTTCTGTTTTATATTGATTCTTACCCTGGGACTCTTTGATTGACTTCCATCTCCTTCTCTCTCTGATTTCTTTTCACCTCACCTCTTTTTCATCTACCTCACACTTCTCTTTATAGGACTACATCGCCCCCTTCTGTTTGGTGTTATATGTCTAGTGGTCTCTGTATCCCCAGGTGTGGTTTCAGAACCGCAGGGCCAAGTGGAGAAAAATGGAGCGCTCCGCCACAGGAAAGGGGGAAAAGAAAAGTGCTAACACATCTCTGTCAGCCCAAGTACCCCATCCCAGGTCTTCAAAGTCCTCTCTGTGTACTGTTTTTATGGATTTATTTTCCACACTGGCAGTTTTATTTTACCTTACATTTTAGTCAGTGAGACCCTTTTATCCAGTGTGACTTACAAGTACATCTGCCAATAGGAACTGAATTGAATATACAGTCAGTCATGCTGTTTATACTGTAAGAACACTTGTTCTAAGAAGACTGTTGTTTCCCAGTAAAGGGGCAGGTACCTTTCCTGGTCCTACTGCATCTATCAGCCTGCCCCTGCCCTCTATAGCATACCCGATGCCCCCTGCCCAGAGCCTGCCTGCCTATAGTGCACTGTTAGCCAGCCTCACCAGCCCAGGTATGGAGATTTACATTCTTTAGTTTGGTGATCATTTCATCTGTATCTGTATCTCAATATTTAAGGTATAATAAGTTCGATTTTAACTCATTAAATCCACTAAATGATTAATGAAATGATCCAAGGTCCATGTGGAACCGAGGATGGGGGCCAGGTGCCTCCATCGTCTCAGGGGGGCCCAGCAGAGTACCACCCCCCGCCCATGCACAGCCCACCCCCACTACGGCGTGTCAGCCTTCCTCTCTTTACCACCACCTTGAACCCAAGCACCACCCCGCCTCTCCTTAACACCCCCATCCACACCCCACCTCTCTTCCTAGAGGCGCTGGAAGACTCCCTGGACCCCTCTCCGAGGGAGCCCCAGACCCTGCAGGGGGAGCCCAGGTCAGCCCATAGACAACATGTAATATTGTGTGCTTACTGTGCACAGGGACAAAGGACACATACACAGTACAAATATGTACATCTTTTAATTCTATAGATATATTTTACTGTTCAGTTAGAAGAAGTGTGTATGTGCACACACTTGTGTGGTTTCTGCTAGAACTTGGACTGTGTTCAATTATCAGACTTTTGACAAATTTGAAACTTCCGGTCACCAGTCATGCAAATATAATGTACAGGTAATGTATAGGTTGACTATTTTAATGAACAGTTACGATTTAGCAAAATTAAAATCTGTAGCCTGATTCAAATAAAAGGCTACCAGCCTAAAATGGCTATTAGGTACATTTTAATGTTCTCCTTTTATCATTTTATTTCTCTGCTGCCGAATTAAAGTTAAACGGCCTCTTTGCAGCTTGCAATTCACATAAGCCACATCAGCTCTCTTCCAGAGGACAGCCAATCTTAATTTGATTCTGCAGAGAAACCCCTTTTTTGGTATACTTGGGCAGAACACAAGCAATTGTCAGTGCAGCCAAATCTGGGTACAGCTGAACTCACCAATAAGCACTTTCTGCAAGCTGTTGCAATGGTGAAACCCCCATAATTGTGCAGCGCTGTCATCACTACCATTACATCTCGTTGTGTGCAATTGGCATCATTGAGAGGTGCGACTGCTGGATTTTTATTCGATTTGTTTATGAGCATTGTTACCAGACATTTTAACTGACAAGTTTTTAATTTATCTTTTAAATACATTTTACCATGCAAAACAGAATCCCTGGTATGTGTGTGTATACCAGTGTGCTGTGTGTATTCCCCTCAGCTCCCTGTTTGACTATGGAGACAAGCTGGACTATGTGACCTCCAGCCAGCAGAACAACACCCTCTCTTACCAGCTCCAGACATCCTACCAGCCCAGCCAGGCTCAGGCATCGCTCCCACGCCTGGCCTACCTTACCCCCTCCCTTTACCTCACCCCAAACCCCCCAGAGTCCAACCCCACCTCCTACCTGACCTTCGGTCCAGGAGCAGGCTCCGGGGTGGTAACCTACGCAACCGGGGGCCACACTTACTTCCAGTCCCAGACTGCAGGACAAATACTGGTGCAGTCCACTGGTCACCATG
Source organism: Aphredoderus sayanus (assembly GCA_027564795.1). Classification (NCBI taxonomy): domain Eukaryota; kingdom Metazoa; phylum Chordata; class Actinopteri; order Percopsiformes; family Aphredoderidae; genus Aphredoderus; species Aphredoderus sayanus. Next base: position 2,024,032 of record JAODUG010000003.1, on the reverse strand, counting down.
GTGAGTAACCTAGGATGCAGGCAAAGCCCAATGTACACAAAGCCAAATTATTTGATTAGTTTTGATGAAACATCAATACACTTGATGGAGCAGCCATCGTGTGTGTGTGTGTGTGTGCGCGCGCGCGCGCTCCTAGGTGGGACCACAGCCTACCAGTCCTACCCATGGTGCAACATGTACAGCCAGCCAGCCATGGTCCAGCGCACCCAGCGCCCTCCAGTGTACTCGGGGAGCTTGGTGGCCAGCCGAGACCTCCAGCAGCCCGCCCCCGCCTCAACCCTGCCGCTTCCCTCATACTTTCCCCATGGGGCTCACGGCGCCTCCCGCCCCCAGTGCCCGCCCCAAACCCAGGCACACAGTTGCACCAGTACCACAGCTGTGCTCCCACCCGTGTCCACCTTGCGGCCCTCCTGCCTCCGATCAGAGAGCTCGCAGAGCTCACAGGTCAGGGCTGCTTCCCTGGTGCCTGCCCAGGTTAGCCCCGCTTCTCCTGACAGCCCGCCAGTGCCACCCTGTGTGAAGATTGAGTATGACAGCCCCCGAGAAATCCACAGTCATTTCCACTGTGATTTCTCACCTATACACTTTTGACTGTGTGTGTGTGTGTGTGCGTGTGTGTGTAAATGTTATTCTAAATACCGTTTTTTTTTGTGTGTGTTTGTTATAGGAAGTTCTGTTTTTGTGTGACAATTGAGTTTTTTGACAAGAAGCCAGAGTGCAAACCATTTTGTTAGGGTGCATTTAGCTGGGCTTGAATAAATGCTCATTTCATGGTTGTTTTACTTATTTATACATTTTACGTCAAACCCTCTGTGTGACCTGTGCTGCAAATTGGATCAGAGCTACATAGTGTCTTTTGTTGTATCATTTAAAATTTTACAGTATGCCACTAGAGAGTGCTGTTTCCTTCTCCGCCAGAAAACCAATGTAGGCACAACATATTGTATTTCTTGTTTAACAGTGTGCTTAAGGCACCCCCACCATTAGGGACAGATCTAGCAGAGCGCAGTCCTGTAAAATGTAATATTATTTTGTAAAGTACTGTCATTGACATGGGGGGGGGAAATGTCCACTGATGTAGTCCAAATCCTTAATCTGATTGCCATCTGCTGTTTTGACATTCTTTCTGTGTGGCGCTATGCTCTGATTACTGTTACAAGTGAATCACAAGGGATTTGTGGAAAGCATATTTTTATGTAAAACACAGACACTGAGTAAGAGCTGAAGGCATTTTCTTGAAATATAACAGTTGGTTGATTGGTGGGGCGCTTGTTCACTGTCAGTAATCAGCCAAGAAAATGAAGTTTTGTCTGAACGGTATGATGTTAATATTGTGAGGTTTACGGCATAAACACAGGGAGAACAGTTGTTAGAGTAACACTAAATGTATTTTATAATAAAGGGAGGGGGCATGGAATAATAAAAATGGAGCTGCATAAACTATAGGAACAAGGGAGGAGAGAAGATAATAGAAAAGGATGATGGATAGGCTGTGCTAAAGGGGTAGCGGGTAGTTAGTGATGAGGAAGTGAGGAATACAAGGATGAAGGAGGCGTGTGTTTGTAGCTGGGTGGGGGGAGTGTCTGGAGTGAACAGAGCTGGTGGTTATGTAACTGCTGTATTTGGGTTTTAATGAACCTCTCTTCTCTTCCCTACTCTGGCTACTGAGCTGTTACTGTTGGCAAGAGGCACACAGCATAAACACACACATGCATGAACACAGTCAGTCCCATAAGAGAGTTATTCACAGTGTAATAGGAATGTTTTCACTTTCTCACTGATTTTAGTGTAGGATTATATTTTATTTTCATACTGCTGTTCTGTATGATTTTATGCTGTGAATATCTCTGATTCATAGCCATATGAAACCCCAGCTGGTTTATGTTTAATTTACATTTAGCTGCATACATGGATATATGCATACACATGCACATTCGGCTCTTGTGCTGTTGTTCTGTCTGGAACGGTGTCGAGTGTTGGATTCACGTACCTGTGTGAGGCTGAGAACAGATAAGGTGGGTTTAGGTTTGTGACAGATTTTTCCAGGACTTCCCTGATGTGGACAGAGGCGGTTTAGAGTGTAGCTGGAGAGTGAGCATGTGTAAGTGCACATGCGTGCATACGTGCGTGTCTGTGAGCACATGTATGGGATGCCCCAACCCCTTCCCAATCCCACAGAGTATCAATATTTGCTCAGTATTCGGAGACCTGAAACAGGGAACTTGTTTCAATATTTATGGATGTGGTCGAACACGAAATCCTCAGTCTTTCCAAACCCACTGGCAGCACATACACTAAAACACTAACACACACATACACATAGACACACCTGCACTTTCTTGTAAACTGAGAGAAAAGTTAAATGAAGAAATCCTTTCACAGCTTGGGTACAGTCGGGCCGCTTTGTGTGTTTATTGATTTACCACTATCCACACAGCTGACCCCGAATCCTCTACTAATATTAGTTGTCATGCTGTGGAGATAATAGACCTGGCTTTCATCTGACCGCCCCCATAACTCTTCATGCTGTTATGCTCTGAAATTTTAGGGTGCAGATTTATATAGTCATTTATGTGGAAAGGATACAGGAAAATATATTGGGAGAATAAGCATAGGAGAAGGTGGTAAACAGTTTTTATTTTATTTATCGTAGTAGGATAGCAGTTTGAAGCAGTAATACCAAATCACTGCTACTTAAGCAACACTAAATCTCTGTGTAAAATTATGATGTTGATTTAAATGTTATATAAACTAAGTAGACAACAAGAAGCCAGTGAAAGCAATATATTGGCGAGAGGTCCTGAGGTGGAAAAGACACAAATAACACTGTCTTGTTAAAGGTAAACAGATGGGCTTTGGGGTTGTTGTTTGAATGTCACCTTGGATAAATTTGACTATTGGCTTGCAACGTGTACTAGGATGGGCCCGGAATGTTTTTGTTTGTTTGTATACTTTCAGACTGGCAAAGCCATTGTGTTGAATATAGATTTCACTGGCCAATGTGGTGGGATTGTTGGCAGTCAAAAAGGATTTACAGGAATTATTTGATTAACAAGAAAACGTGCCATGGCTTGATATTTCAGTATATAGAAATAAGGGATTATACTTAACTTTTTGTTTTAGTAATTTATTTTATTAATAATTTAAAATGGGAAACAGAATTTCTTTTTTTCTGTGATGGAAAGTTGATCAATTACTATTTAATCAACATGTCCATTATCTGAAAATGTTATATGTACACTGTTGTACAATAGTGTGTGTATTACAGTGTATAGTAAGAGCTGAGATACTATATTAATATTGCTTTGTAAACAAAAAAGGACCAGGTTTTGATTGAACATCTTCATATATGAACATTTTAGTGTTACAGTAATTGAGCAATGGGTTAAGGAAGTTTACACCATCAGGGTGTCTTGGCCAACTACCTGCATGTGTTTATGTATTAAAGTAACTCTTGACAGGCATTACGCCTGTCAAGAGTTACTTTAACTGTGCATTTATGTATACATTTGTGTTTGCACATGCGCACACACACACACATGCTCGTGCGTGCACACACACATTTGTATACATTTAATTGTTTTGTTTTCTGCTTTCAGCCACGGTCCTTGAAATTGCATCCAGTCCAGAAATAACACATTTTCGAATCTTTCATCTTCGTTCCAGGACGGACACACACACACACACACACACACACACACACATACAAAAACCTATGCATGCTTGCATCCTATATGTTGACTTTGCAGTGCGTTTAGTTCAGTAGAAAATCTGTCTGGCCAGTTAGCGTACAGGGTCACTTCACATTCCCTGCCTCAAACGCCTTCCTCTACAGTCCAAAGACTTCCCCCCTCAATTGCAGCTTGTTCAGGTGATGTGGGTGTGCGTGTGTGTGTGTATGTGAGATATGGTGGGGGGGAGAGCTCAGAGGAATGCAGGGTTGAGTTGGGCGGATTGGGATGCTGGATAGAAAGAGAAGGGTCTCTGTTTTGCGTGTACGTATGTGTGTGTATATGTTTGTGATTCTACAGACTTTATTGACAAAAGTGTGTTTTCTAACAGTGTTTACTCCGCAGAGGCCTTCTGCCAACCTGACAGCAGAGAGGAGTGCAATGGAGAAATGGCGGGAAAAACAGTTCTTGAAAATAGCAGAACATCTTTACTTTCTCTTAGAATCCCTTCATATTACTGTTAAACTATGTAAGTCTAGTAGTATAAATACTAATTCATACATTCACATGTTTAGAAAAAAAGGATAATTATGAATATGCTTGGTGTGGATGTGAAATGGGGAAGAAAAAATCGAATGAATAGTCAAGACGGTACATGATGCATAGGCAAATTCCAAGACTTTGTAAAAAGAACATGTCGATTTTTCACAGACCTACACTGCAGTGAGATGAACACTTATGGAGCAGTGTGCACACAGAGCTGCAGAAACACTGTAGGCTGTGTATGGTAACGCTCTCAACTTCCGTCCCATAAATACGCGCTTGCTATACGAGGGAACGCAGGGGGAGAAAAGAAGAATTCATGTTGCTGTTTATTTGAGCTTTGGCCAAATCCAACGCTGTGCGGCTGAACTGGCCCGCGCCCTAAACCAAACCCCAGCCGTTCTCGCACCGCCACTTACACACACACACACACACACACACACACACACACACACACACACAATGCACGCACAACGCACGCACGTGGGCATACACTCACTCGGGGACTCAATTGCACATATAAGTGCATATACGAGGTCTATACAGGCACATGCACCCACACACATATACATTGCTGTCCAACCTTCCCATATCAAGGTGTGTTTGTCTTAGCCTGCCCACCACTAGGTCCTCCCAAAGCAGGTATTCCCCCCCCCACACACACACACACGTACATTGGCGCTATAGAGGGGGCCGTCTGTGGGCTGAGTGTGTGAAGCACTGGCATTGATAACCTGGAGCTGGGAGAGTCAGTCTCACTTTGTAGCTGTCCCACTCCCCTAGCACTCCCGTGGCTCTGCACTCGCTCGCTCTCTCTCTCTCTCTCTCTCTCTCCCGCTCTGTCTCCGCTTCTCTGTCTCCTCCCTGGCCCCTCACTCTAGGACTCTAGGCCTGCGTACGTGCTCAAACCCTTCTTTCCCGTTGGCTTCTCCTCCACGCCGTATCCGTCGCCATGGCGCCCATGCCTCGCTTGCTCGTGCTACTGCTTTGCCTCATGGGAGCGCACGCCACCGTAGACGTCCGAACAGCCGCGGCAATGGGTAAGACCTGTGACCTTTAACCTCTATTGCTACTATACTTCATTGGGTTATGCATCCTCTAGTGACTTTAGTTTGTTATCAGTTTGACCTCTGTATAACCACATGATATGTTAAAAAAAACATGACCCTAAACTGCACCTTATAAGCCATATAAAGATATAGCCTATATTAATATTGAAACCACTGGAATGAAGCTTGAATTGTTTAAACCAAGGAGACTACAGGGGGTTTACTCTGATCATTTGGATTGACACAGCATTAAGCTTTGACTCAGCTTTAAACATTGAATCTGTCCAGATATCTTAGCATAGGATAACACTGTTTGAACTGTGTGTGCTGGCAATGAGTGTGAGTGCCAATTTAACACATGGGAATAGACAGACTCTACATAAAGGACTGGAAACTAAATTGGAGTAATTGAGTTGTGGAAATTAGAGATGTTAAAGATACTGCAGCACCACTTTGATAAAAATGTTCTCTGGTCATCTGAAGTGGGTTTGAGTAAACGCTATTTGAATTGCAATTGAACATTAATTACCTTTGTGGAAAATTACAATTACGTAATGTAGAAATCTATGCAAATTTATCAGTAGCAAAAAATGAAATGGATGGTCAAGTAATGCGTGTGTGTGTGCGTGTGTGTGTGTGTGTGTGTGTGTGTGTGTGTGTGTGTGTGTTGCAGTAAGAGGTGTGGGCAAGGGAGGGAAAGAGGTGCAGGGTGAGAAGGGTGATCAGTGATTTTTCACACACAGCCACACACACATACAACACCATTTTAACAAGCATACACACACACCCACACATATGCATACATCCTTGTGCATCAGGTAGGCTTGTTTAGCTGAAATTGTGATAATATCAATATTTATGAATTTAACAAATGATTGTAGTAATTAAAATTAATTCTAAATGAATTGTTTTTGTGATCATTTGCCTACTCTCCTCCCTGTTGCCTCCCCACATTATGTAAATTGCCCCCCCACATCAACTAGCCTCAACTACACCCCCCCCCCCCCACACACACACAATTTTCTCATGTAATTTTCCCCTCTCAAACATGGAAAAATTGCATAATAAATCCTCTTCCTGCCTCTGGCCTGCCTCCACACGTAGCCGCGGGACTGTGCAAGACCCGCCCCACAGACCTGGTGTTCATCGTGGACAGCAGCCGCAGTGTGCGCCCCCTAGAGTTTGAACAGGTCAAGGTCTTCCTGGCCAAGGTCATCGAGGGCCTCGATGTCGGACTCAATGGCACCCGCGTCGGGGTCGTCAACTACGCCAGCCGCGTCAAGAGCGAGGTGCCATGCGAACTCTGACCTACATTATATACATTTTAACACCTGCTGGGGATGAATGTTGTTGACTGACACCTCTGACAACTGACGTTCATGTGCACACAGATTTCTCTGAAGACCTATCGCACCAAGGCAGGCCTGGTAAAGGCTGTGACCAAGATTGAGCCACTGGCCACAGGGACCATGACTGGCCTGGCGATCCAGTTTGCCTTGAACGTGGCCTTCAGTGAGGCGGAGGGCGCTCGCAAATCCCCAGACATCTCCAAGGTCCAACAAACATGCAGCTCTGGGCAATATGAAGAGTTTCTCTGGTTTCACGATTAATAAAATGTTATTTATATTTACTTATATATATATATATATATATATTTATATTATATTTATATTTATATTTATATTATTATATAAAAAAAATGCAGTTGTGTCTTCATTTTTGCCAGATCTATTTCTGTTTATCCAGAGCTGTATATGCTCACACACACACACACACAGTCTAGATTAACAACATAAACCTCCATGAACTTCCTATCATAGATGACTGATGTTGTTTTCCCGTGATTGCCATTTCAGGTGGCCATCATTGTGACTGACGGACGCCCTCAGGACAATGTCAAGGATGTGGCTCAGCGGGCACGGGATGCAGGCATCAAGATCTTCGCCATTGGTGTGGGCCGCGTGGACATGAACACATTGAAGCAGATCGCCAGCGAGCCCCAGGATGACCACGTGGACTACGTGGAGAGCTACAGTGTCATCGAGAAGCTCACCAAGAAGTTCAAGGAGGCCTTCTGTGGTGAGACTATAGGGTAGAGTTGAGGCAGGGCAGGGAAAATACAGGGCATGAAAACAGTTTGTTGTATATAGTCACTGTAGGGGTAATATTTCCAGAGGGAGCTAACTCAGACAGAAAATAATAGAAAGAGGAAAAAGGTGAGAGGAATGGGGTATTTTAGATGTGATGAAACTGAGTGGACCCTTGTTATTATCTACATCTACATGGAAGGAATCATTCTGCTGCCCTTCTTGAATAAGGGTAAAGAGGCAAGGCTGCATTTCATTCCAAAATATTGTCCCCTTCCTTCTTTTATGTTTATTTTCAACTATTGACGCATCACTTGGGATGGGAATATTATTTTTTGGAAGGAAATGCGATACTTTTCCCTGTAACAAGTTCTCTATTATTGTTAATCCACCACCAACTCTAAAGCAGTTTGGACTGCTGCCAGTCACTTTGCAGCAGCCAATCCTGTTGTAGATGTTCCCTTTAGGGGCTGACCTGCATGTGCACAGGTTTGGATAATGGATGGGCCTGTAACTGACATTTGGAAGTAACCAAAAATATCTTGTTGGTGAAGGCCACCCTAACCTTTCCCACATCTGTGTGTTTTAAAGATCCACTGGATTCACGCTATATATGCACACATTAAAAAGAAACCTGAATTGCATGGTTTCAGCAGATCACAGTGGATCGTTAAAAAATGTCTATCTCCAAACTGACATAGTTTCATTTTCTCCCCCTAACCCCAACTACCCCACCCTTGGTGTGCGTTCACATGTTTGCCACTGTATGTGTATGTGTGTGCATTCTGCACGTGCATTACAGTGTCAGACCTGTGTGCCACTGGGGATCACGATTGTGAGCAGATATGCATCAGCAGCCCTGGATCATTCAAGTGTGCCTGCAAAGATGGTTTTACCCTCATGGCTGATGGTCGCAGCTGCAGTGGTGAGTGTGTGTGTGTGTGCGTGTGTGTGCGTGTGTGTGTGTGTGTGTGTGTTTGTGTGTGTGTGGTCATGCAGTGATGGAAAGGCCAGTGTTTGTAACTAGAACTATATGTAATTGTACAACAAATGTA
>JAODUG010000003.1:1991782-2012702 GCA_027564795.1 Aphredoderus sayanus | reverse complement strand
TATCAAACTTACCAAAAACATGCTTTTGGAACATAAATGTTGTTGTAGGTTGTGTACATATCTTTGGGTGGAGATGATCATTACCATTGCACATAATCCATTATTATGTGCAATGGTAATGATTATGGCCCATTACAGTATGGGCTTCTACAGCCTACTCTGATGCAGTGACAAATAAGTAAAAGGATTATAGCAGAATCTTTCATCAAAACAAGGTGAGCTTGTTTGAGTCGATTTTACTCAAAGATGGGGGAGGTGGGAATGAAAATGAGGTCCAGTATTAAATTGGTCAGAATTGAGTTTATGTATTGTACATTGATCCCCCTGGTGGTGGAAAAATGTGGCAGTAATGTGTCATCTAACTGAAAAGAGCATGTTTGTTTGTTTTATTTGTTACTTTTTTTTTTTCTTTCTCAGGTGCACGCCAACTTGATAGTCATGGAGGCCCGCCTCCAGGCTGCACTGCTGTACACTCTGCGAGCCATCACACACTACATGAGATGATGACAGATGCACACATGCTGCTCCTGAGCCAGTTATTTATGCACTGTGCGCCACACACACACACACACACACACACCACACATATCAAAGAATCAGCACACTCATATACACTACAGTGAATGGCTGTTATGATTGTCAGTGTTGTGTATTGATGGTTTTCAGATATTTAGGAAAAAAAGGAATGTGGTTGCTACACTTTGCACTGATCATTGTCAAGTTACGTTTGAGTATCAGTTGTTGAGATGATCTTTCCCTGCGTACATCTGGGCCAGTAGGTAAGGTGTGCGTGGGGGAATTCTGCTTGAGCCTGTTCATCTTCAAATGTTTTCTATCGCAGTATTTTTGTTGTTGTTTGTTGTAATACTATAAATTGGAGTACCTCAACTCGGTCTCTTACCTGTAGTGCTGCTTGTAATATCCCAAACCCATTCTCTGCAATAAATTGGGCTATGACCTTGCACAAAAAAGTACTTTTTATATAAAATAAAGATATTTTGTTATTAAAAATGAGAACTGTATGATTCGTGATTGATGTATTCTGATCAGTAGCCTGCGTGGTGGCATGTAGATTCTATTAGGTTTTGCTGTATGCTACAAGTTTGGTAGTACTAAGATACGTAATGTGTCATACTGCAAAACCAGTATTCGCAGTTGACTGGCAGGCCACCAGGTGGGGACATAAACTTGACAATGATCTGATCTAGTGCTAGTCATAGTTAACTGCCTATATTTATAATTATTTCAGTCAGGCTGCGTTTTTTAATTTGTTTAAATTTAGCAAAACATTTGGTTAAATTAAATATTATCCAATGGTTTTAATAGCCTACTTTGACTGTAGGCTATTAAAACCATTTTTTAAAACATGCCAGATGTTGCCTGTTAGCAGTATATGCTATTATACAACAGCGGCGATTTTGGAGTAGGCTATACAGTAGATTTGACAGTTCTACAGACTAAAATGAGTCATCTCTAGAGATACCCTGCTTACATTTAGATTAAGCCTAAATACCTAATATGCCTTGCGACCGTATAGCGGATTTCGCACAGTTCGACTTTCTTCCTGTTAAGTTCACCAGAGCATATGCCTACTCTTCAGTTTCGACTAGGGCAAGGGCTACGCGATGCTGGTGAAGTTCCACTTCTCATCTTGGCATGTGTTGTAGCTCTCACTCTAACCACCGTAAAAGAAAGGTGACGGCCTTCATTAGTTCTTTATCATATAGTCAACTTTGTGTGACACACACGCCGTTTTTCTTGCGCGATTGCCTTGTGATATTTGGTAAATAGGGCAGACTGCACGCTGAAGGTTAGAAGGGCCCTGAGTGTGCGCGGATTCCATTTCCAACTCTTCCGGACATACAGTAGGGCGCGCACTCACATCCTCTCCTAGCAACGTCCAGTTGTCTCGGTGCGCTCCGCGAACCAGCGGATACCCAGCCGCACACACCTACAGTACACCTCTGTCCCGGAGCGACACCGTTCTGTCGTCCGGTGGAAATAACTTTGCGTATTATTCTCTGGTAAGTCCTAAGGCATATTAATGAAGTGCTATTTCAATAAGGTGCAATAATATATTTGTGTGTACTAGATAAGCATATACCTCTTACATAATATAGGTTATGGCTAATTGAATTAAATTGGCAAAGTCTGTAATCTATGGCCTTAATCGGACTACCGGTATATGGATGTATGTATCTGTCTAAATCTGACGTAGCCTCAGTTGTGTTCATTGACAGATGAATGTGCTGGGTAACTAATGTCTATAGACCACCACAAACCGATGATGCTCTTGCGCACTATCTCAGTATTTGGTTTCTGTTTGCTGATCCATCGGAAAGAAAATAACATTTATGCAAATATTGGGCAACTTTGGAGTTTGTTGAGTCTAATACTTTTAGTTTAGGGAAGTTTGTACAGTTTTGTGTATGTGTGTGAGAGCTTAAACTGTCAATGCTAGCTTTAGCTTTCAGAAGGCTAAGTAAGATGTCACCAACATGTACTTAGACATACTGTATATTAGTGAGGACTCACAGGCTGGACACACAAATGGTCAAACAACTGCCTATTAGGTCTTTGGCATCAGTGTTTGCGTCTATATGATGCTCTATTGTCCAACAACCCTCTATGACGCCATACTGTTACACACTCATCCATTTAGGTCGGTTTTCTCTTCTTTTTTTATTACACTATTTTCATACATTTAATATTTTATTTCATTTTTCATTTATTTGTACCAATGTGTCTTCAAAATATTATTAGTTATCATTTACTGTATATTTTCCTTTACATGGAAGTGGATGGCTATAAAAACAATGGGCATAGGTGGATGGGCAGGGTCTGCTGAGGATGAATTGACAGGTATAGATCATACCTTTATTATGTTGTCACATGATCAATAGAAGAAAAAAAAGGATTTTAAAGGATCAATAACTTGTGTGGGGGAGGGATGGTTGCTATTGAATTCTCATGTCCAGAAACATAATTGTGATTAGGGTGTCCAAGGCTGGGCTTCATCACTTCCTGTTTCTTTACGAGGTCACTTCCTGCCTTTAGCCTCAGGGCTATACAGGAAGGATGGGGGCGTGGTTCCTTTAGAGGGGGACAACCAGTGCTGGATGGAATTCTCTCTCAGGATTTTGCATTAGCACTGACACTGCTAGTCCTCCATAGAATGACAAGTATCATTGAACCAACATACAGAGAGCAAGTATATTTTCTCACCCACCAACATCATCAAGTGTGTGTGAGTGGAATTTTTTTCATCATCAAAGGTGTTGACCAAAGACCTAATAAGCAGTTGTTTGACCTTTTGTGTGTCCAGCCTGTGAGTCCTCACTAATTTATGTCTAGGTACATTTTGGTGACATCTTACTTATTTAAAGCCTTCTGAAACCTAGTTTAAGGTCTCACACACACAACTGTTCAAACTTCCCTAAACTAAAAGTATTAGACTCAACAAACTCCAACTGCAGGTGCAACCCACAGTTGGAGAAACATTGTTATGCTATTGCATTCACCAAGACCCACTCTGTTCCGAATCCCATCATGAAAACACACATCATCTGTGGCAGATCCAGTGTCCTTGCTCTGTACATTCCTCTGTATCTGAGAAGGATGTGATGACGTCAGGTGGAAACAGGATGTCCCAGGGTGCCAGATACACCTTGCTTTTCCAGTACCTCCCCCTACACTCCCGCCCCACCCATGTTTCTCTGCCTCTCTATCCCTTTGTGTGTGTGTGTGCAGTGAGTTATATGGTTAAGAGCTCGGTGACAGTTTGCATCCCATTGTCCTATCACTCCTGCTCCACTCACACACTGCATCCTGTGGGACTTCCTGTTAACCAGGGAGAGAGAGAGCGGGAGGTAAAGGGGGAAAGGACATATGGAGGAAGTGACTGATGAGTGAACAAAGTCTAGACCAGTGGTCCCCAACCCTGCTCCTAGGGATTTTCTGCTCTGCATGTCCCCCAACTCCAACATACCTAATTCAATTGAATGGGTCATTAGTTATCAGGCTTCTGCAGATTGATAATGAGCCATTCATTTTAATCAGGTGGGGGCACAACTAAACCATACAGGCCAGTAGATCCCCAGGACCGGGATTGAGGACCACTGGTCTAGACTAAACTCAGAAGTTTAAGTGAAAGTACAGTTATGGGTTGATTTTACTTATGATAACTGCTATTCCTACTGCAACCCACAAATGTAAGTAAATGTAAGTCACATAGGACAAAAGCATATGCTAAATGGCAAAATATACTGTAAATGTAAATGCCACACTGCTTACAGTATGTGTTCTTGCTCTACATTTCCTGTTGGGATCAGCTTATCTACTTCACTGGCCAGGAAAGGGTGTGTTCGTTGATATAAATGTTTGTGAGTGTTGTGATGGAGGGTGTTGTTATTGTGAATTTACAGTAGGTGTGAGAGAGTGTGCCTATACACTTTTTACTGTTAGTTCAGACTTGTGTTAAATATGAACTGTAAAATATGGACAAGCATAATATAAGCTCTGTATACTGTATATAGCTATCTGTCAGTCTGTCTGTACAGGCATATACAATATAGGTACTGTATGTAAACTGTGTAGCAACACAACTTTATAGTCATATAGTTTTAAATTTCAATGTTAAATATGGGTGATTTTTCTTTAACTGACAAACTATACAGATAGAAGAAAAACCATTCTTACAACTGCCTTAAATTGAGAAATCATGACTTTACACCACAGTTTTTCACAAGTATTCAGTCTGATTACTTAGAAACTTGTTTTCAATATAATTCCTGTTGATTACTACCTAATTGGCTATGGTTCAAGTGTAATGCAAGACAAAGTGACTTTATGGAGTTGTTTAATTGAAAGGTAAAATGTTGTAAAGCTGTAGATTAGATGTGTCTGCTTCAGCGCATGAGCGTGCACATGTCATGCCGGTTTGAGGCCCTGCAACAAGAGTATGTGTGTATATATATATATAGTGTAAAGTGTAAATTTAAACGTTAGACACATGTTGCAGGTTGTGTGAAACAACATGCACACAACCCCTTGGAGCTACAGTAGTAACATTTCATTGCTTGTTTGTTTTGTGAGAATTGTGTCTCTTTCAGTCTGTGTATTAGATGGCATAGGTTTAGTAGGGTTTATTATTGTGGCATATTATTTATGTAGTAATGCATCATAGCTTGTGGGGTTTACAAGTACGAGTGACTGATACTGTACCAGAACCTCTGCTTGCACAGACTAAGACATGTGTTGCATCTATACATACAGTTTCAACAAAACCTTAGCGTTAATTGAGGAAGGAAGTAGCCGGTCGATGGACAAAGATCTGACAGAGAAAGAGAGAGACAGTTTAATAGAGAGAGTTTGACAAAGAAAGGGAAAGAATAGTCAACAGGAACCTTGGTGAGAACAATGACCAGAGGGCTGCCCTGAAAACAAGGCCTGACCAAAATGTGTATGTCTGTGTGTACACATCCCTGTTGCACTCGACTCTCTGGTCATTCCCATGTCATTCTTTGAAACAGTGGGAATGAAGATGACAAGAGGGAAGAATAATTCCACTTTCTTCTCCTTGGGGGGGAAAGATAGAGAGAGAGAGAGACTTAGAAAACTGAGAGGGGTCAGTAGTGTGCATAGATCAGCTGATCAATGATGTAGGCCAGATCGACAGATATACAGTAACTATCACGGTAGGGTATCACCGGTACTAGTACTGCAATTGGGCTAATGTACTGTAGTAGCCTACTGTACTGTAGACGGACAGCCTATACCTTTTCTTTGACGGCGATGTTTGTTGATGCTGTAAAAGTCAATATTTCACTGATCCATCCCCAGATTAAAAAGTTGAAGACTCCAGAAACGTGTATGCGTTCATCTGCTGCAATGTGAATGCAGACACTGTTTACTAAATAGGCTACTGGTACAGTAGTAGTCTACTGGGTACTGCGTACTGTACAGTACATGGTAGCTAACCGGCAACGTTGCCCTGTCATGGCTCAAGACAGCTATTTTTTATATCATAGGGATCCTAACCTCCGATTAAATTTCTTTTTAATTGCATCTGCTTTCTGAATGAAGTACGCTACACTTATTAAAAACTATAGCCATTTAAAATTTAAATAAAACGTGTAACTTAACAATTGTATTGACAACACTGTATAGCTCTATGCACACTACTCTTGGTCTTCTAAGTCTACAAAATGGCCGCGACGGAATTTTGACATAATTGAATACTATGTAGAGGGGATGTCGGAGTGTAAAACAGTACAAATAGGAAGGGCTACAGTATGTACTGTAGTACTGCTTTTATGTGTGTGTGTGTGTGTGTGTGAGCACTATGTCCTCAGTATCCAGGAAAAGGGGGGAGTCGTCATAGGGGTGGACAGGAAAGTCTAACAGGGCTAACTTCCTGTGGTTCTCCTGATGGCCAACCTGATAGCGTGTGTGTGTGTTTGTGCATGTGCGTGCACGTGCACGTGTAAATTATTTGAACATTTTGCACTGAACGGCCAACATGTACACTTGTTTTGATTGTAGGCCCTAATAGCTGTTTTGGTTTTGAGTCATTTCTGGGAATTTGACTTGTTGGCACAGCAGGAGAGATTTTGCCTGGGAGCTCCATACTGCACACTTGTCTTCTCATGAATTGCCTACACGGCCACTTGTCAGCTTTTAATGCCATAACCTGGGCTGCCCTGCACCACTCTTCCAGCAAAACACAAACAAAATGTTGCAACACAGTACAAATGGACGTTTTCAGTGAACTGAGTCAGTGCTCAGTGAACTGGCAACATTTCACCAGTTCATGTCTTCATATAAAGAGGAGGCTACTGGATTATCTTCTCATTTAGTGCCACCACATCACCGGAAAGACCTGAAGAAGTTTTTGCAGTAGAATTGCCCAAAAAATGTAGTAAAAGGGCTGCTTGATAAATGTATACAGTACAATACTGTAGAAGTTACACTTACAAGAAGGAACCTATTTTGTCCTGCTGTACATTGTATGTGTTAACACACAACAGAAAACACTATACTGTATGGCCTTAAAGATGGAGTTAGTGATACACTTTCTGCCAAATTCAGCGAATACCTCCTCACAATCCACTAGCTGTCTGTGCTATGTGCGTGCTAAAAAGATAATCTGGTGTTATTACACAGCCCTGGCTCTGTAAATAGTAACATAAAACACTATCCCCAGCCTTGGCAATGCCTGTCCAATTTAGGGGGGGAGCTTCTGCAGGATCACCCTATGGCATTGAAGAAAGGTGTTATCTTTTTGAGGGAATTTACATTTCAACGATCTTTCTCCAGCATTGCTAGCACCAACCTTTAAGGGGGAGAGCAAGCAGCATCATTTGTTTTGTGTTTTATTTGTATTGTTAACTACTAAACAACCAACCATACAGTTTCCATTTAATAAACAAGCATTGTCTGTGTAGCCAATGGCAAACACAGTTCTTGTTGTTTTTGTTGGTTGATTACATTATATTAATGTTTAAAGTGCTGCAACATGAATTACCCTTCAAGGATATCTAGATTCACTATAGTGTAATTTAGTCTACAGTTTTTTAATCATCAGAAATTATGATTCCAATTAAAACAAATATACTTACTCTGCCTGAAACATGTTTAATGTGAACACCTTATGCTCCCGTTTCACTTTGACAGTTTCTTGAGGCCTTAATGCAATGTATTTGACATTGAATTATATGGAATAGCACAGTATACATAATAGGCCCTAATTAAACCTGCCCTCAGATAACAGTGGCATTCAGTGACTTTTGCTTTAAATCCAAATGAGTCACTGCTCTTCCGTGTAGTCTGCTGATTTACGTAGGGTATGACTTTGTGGACACAGCGGTGCAACTATATCAGTTTGAACCAGAAGCCCATTTTTATTTTCCACTGTGTTTTCAAGGCGATAATATTAATATTAATGCACTGCTGTGTTAGAGGCAGTATTGTCTCGGGCAGCTCAGCAGTTGAGCTGTTGACGTAAAGCCATACACTATTTGTGAGAGGGTGCAGTCTGAGCAGTGGCTGGTTGAATTTAAAGCAAAAGTCACTGAAAGTCACTGTTTTCTGAGAACAGGTTTACAATGGTGGCCTAATATGCTGCTTTCCCACGTCATAAATGTAGTATTTTCATGTAATGTCAAATACATTGCATTGAGACCTCAAGGAACTCTGTCAACATGGATTGCCCACTTTCATATAAAATATACAGTATATGCGTGGGGGCGCATCGTCTTGCGATGCATGTTGTTTCCTTTCATCTGCTACACTTAGACAAATCTATGTCAAATCAATATTTAAATAATAAACTGATAAACGTTTTTGCTACATCGTGCTGGTTCATAAGACAAGACATGATTACAATGCTCGAGAAACATTGCGGTTTTTGGTCTTGGTTTAGAAGAAAATGATGATACCAGCTCTTACTTTACAGTAACAAAACAGAAATGTGTATATGTCATATGTTAAAAGGGAGCATTTGTTCATCAGATGTTGTTTGGTTATTTATATAAACTCCTCTGCTCTTCCCTTTTTAATACCTCAACAACAATTTTCTTTCACATTTGTTCAAAAGTGGAAGTTGGGATTACACAGACACACACGTATGCTGTGTGGACACAAACTTCACATGTTGCATGTGAGCTAATGCAATCCAATGACATTTACTGTACAGCCTGCACCACACACACACACAGAGAGAGAGAGAGAGAGAGAGAGAACTTGACCGTGGTGATTAGTAGAACATGTTTATAATTGCAGGGGTGAAAGGGGATGTGGTTAACCTCACATTTCTATCTCTCTCTGCCTCTTTTCTTTCTATAACTCCCCTCTACCTGTTCCTGTTACTGTCACTACTATCACTTCACTGTCTCCATGTCTTTCATGTTTTGTCCTCTCACAACTCCCTCTCTCCTCCTCTCTTCCTCTCTTTCTCTCACTCTCTCACCCTCTCTCCCTCTCCCCAGTGGCGATGGTGATTGACAGATGATCTGACACAGGAAGATAACAGGTGATGCCATCCCTGTCCAACCCTCCATACACTGCTTTCAGTTTGATAGTAATTATGTATGACAATTTAGGCTAATTTTAATAAATACAATTAAACAATAGAAACAATATAAAAGAGCTATTGTTTCAAGGCATATACAGTAAGAGGAAAAAAATTCCATAAACATGACAATGTCCACTAGGATGGATGCTAGATTATAACTATCTAACTTTTAAAAATGTAAGTATAGATTAGATTAGATAAGAACACCAATTAGCTCCCGATAAATCATTTTATTTGCTTTTCTTTACAAAAAAAACTTCTGAGGAAGAGATTAATTAGCTAATGTAATTGGCAAATAAGAATATTTAACAAGAGAACATCGGTGTATGGATCTATTCATTTATTTTCAAGGATAGACATACTGAACAAGGTCATGGTACAACTCTGGTTGATCGTAATTCTTTCAATAAGGTATTTTACTGACAAATAGATGGAAAGTGATAATTATTTTTTAGTATTATGCACTATACACTCTACAGTACATGGAAATACACTGCCCAAAACTGACTGCGTTAACAAATTTAAGAAATTGCTACTGATACTGTATACACCATTCCTTCAGTGAATAAGCTCAAATAACTAATAGTATAAAAATGTAATCAATTACTAAGAGTGTTCTGGTAAGTAAATAAAGTTCCCCTTTTTTATATCTCTGTGTCATCCCTTTTGGTTTCTACAGAGACTGTCTCGTACTGGTTACCATGGGGTGTGCCTGTTGCAAGCAGAAGAAGGTGGCAAAGGGAACCGCGGTGGGGTCCATGGAGTGCACAGATGGGTACAACCCCAGCAGTGCAGAGCTGGTGGCCTCAGCAGCCCTGGGTCAGACCAGATACTGTGCTGACCCTACCCAGACCATCCCGGACTACAACAAGCCCTTCTCCCCCACCATGTTCCCCAACAACATCACACAACCACGTCCTGGAGGCCTCTCAAGTACGTGCGTGCATGTGGGTGTATGAGAAAAGTGAAAGGTCTTGTCTATGAGTTTCTATAAAGGACTATGTCTATGTGTGTGCATACACAAGTGTGGTTGCATGTGTGTGTGTGTGTGTGAGAAATGTATTGTCTGCCTACCTAGGGGGTTCCAGGTGTATGAATGTAAGAGAGAAGAACTCCGCATGTATTTACAGTGTGTTTGTGCATTGTGTCTGTTATGCACGCAAATGCATGCATGCGTGTGTGTGTGTGTGTGTGTGTGTGTATGAGAAGCTGTGTCTTGTTTATGTTTTTGACCCTTCATCTCCATCCCATCAGTTGTTCCAATACAGAAACTACATGTCTCCATAGTATGTGCACCATCAATAACACTTTCATCTTGTTAATGCTGAAAATTAAAAGTGGAATATTACTCTACTTCCACTTGTAGACAAAACTCCATAGATTGGTAACCTAACTGATGTCAGTGCTGTTGTGGCTGCTGAAGTCAACAGTATCAAAATGAAAATGTATTAATGGCAAACTGGAACTTAGAAGAAGGTTTAACATTACTTAAATATAGATATATTGTAGGCTTCAAGCCTCAAACCTGGCTTTGCTCAAGTGCAAACGTTTCATTGACAGTGTAATGCTTGCACTACTAGCTGGCAAGGTAGTCTCCATAATGTCAGAAACTATGTTTGTAACAAGCCAAACAAAAGATAACAAAGTTGCATTATCCTCCTTTTACACCATTCTTCAACATTTCAGTCTACAAGGTTTAATTGTGATATTTTCATTGACAAAATTAGTATGCTTATTCCACACTGAAAAAACAATAATATACTAAATACAGTAGACTTGCCAGACTTGACAGATAGACTTGAAAGACTTAGACTTGTTTTAAGAATAGTAATTTTTATCAAAGCCTGGTATCTTTTAAATAAACCTTTATTCATCACTACATTAATTGCAAATGTTCTGTACATCTTAACAATGGCATACATTCCATTTGTCATTTACGTGTGTTTTGTCTGTTTAGGTGGCGGAGTGACATTGTTTATAGCGTTATACGATTATGACGCTCGCACAGAAGATGACCTTACCTTCCAGAAGGGAGAGAAGTTTCATATTATTAACAATACGTAAGAATGTGCGCTATACAAAACAGATACTGTGGGTTAGTAGATATTAGCAAATAATTGATACTTTTATTATTACCTTTCCCCAAACTATGCAATTTTATCAAAGTAATATATTTAATCTCCAAAATGAATATTACCATAAGATTTGACATAAATACATAAATTATAATAAGGCCTGCCATTTAGGTGCAATAAGAAAGAGAAGACACAACAGCCTTAATAGCATATAGAATTAGATGTAATACTATGTACTGTAGACCTATTATGTGGGCTTTTGTGTGTTTAATAAACAAATACTTGCATTTAGTTTAGAATACCTGTTGTTGTATGCCAACCATGTGCCATAGTCTCCTCTGGTCTTAGCTGTACTGTCATTGAAGATATTTTTCTATTCCTCACAACCTTCTACAAGATCTCTATTACCTCTTCTGACATGTGTGCTGTCTAGCTGTCCTGTCTGCCTCCTCTGTGTCTTGTGCTAGTGTGCGTCCTGTCCCGGGCTACTGTGTCTTGCTCCTTGTTGCTGTTTGTTTTTTGTGCCGTACTGATGTGTTGTCTCTTCCTATGTCTGTCCCTTGTTACAGTAACATACTGTAGTGTCTTTTCTTCACTCCTCCCCATATGCTGGCTGTGTCTTTTTGTCTTCACCTATGTCTATGCCCATCTGTAAGTGCAGAAGTCAGCCTTGGCCCTCTGTCCTTCCACACATTCCACCGATTTAACACTGCACTCAGATAACTTCAAGGTACACTCTTTGAATGGGTTACAGGGCCCAGGGAACTACACATGTCCTCCTTTGCTCCCTGTTTTGTTTGGGACATAGTGATGCTCTGTGGAGGGATGAGCAGAGGCGTGCCAACCACTCATCACTCATGTGCATTGTGCTCTCATAGTTTAAAACAACGTTTAGCCAAAGAGGGTCTCAAATGTACCTAGGCAAACAGGTGCTGCTTGGAAATGGTAAGCACATTAACTGTGTTCCCTGTAGGAGTTTGACTCCCAATACAATGCCATAGCAAAGAAATAATCCAAGGCAGCTGTAAAGTATGGAAAAACCTTTTGTTTTCCATGGAAATGCGTACAACAGAACACAAAACTCAGATTCACAAATTCTCACACCCAGTTCATGTACAAAACAATTTACATGTAATGGCCATTGCAGACACAAGTCAAGGAGTGTACATTGAAATTACCCTTGCAGGAAAATAACCGATGAAATTCCCATGTGATCACAAGCAAACCACATGCTTAGAGATCTGGTGCCACAGTCATTCTGGTGTGTGTGTGTGTGTGTGTGTGTGTGTGTGTGTGTGTGTGCGCGTGTGTGCGTGTGATGCAGAGAGGGGGATTGGTGGGAGGCAAGGTCATTGGACACAGGCAACTCAGGATATGTCCCCTCCAACTACGTTGCACCTGTAGACTCCATACAGGCTGAGGAGTGAGTACTGACACACACCCACACACACACACGCATACACCTTGTGAGGACGTCACACAAAATGAGAGCTTTCTTAGGCTATATTAATCTAATTGATTGACATCCCATTTAAACATAAATTAAACATAAAACATAAATAACATAAAGAATCAACATGTGTGTTTTTCTAGGAATGTTCATGTTCATTGTAGGGGGTGTGTATTAATGTATATTACATATACATCAGTGGGGAATATGCTTTTCGGGCACAAAAGCATTTGACTGCACCAGGCAGTACCAGTGAGGAAAAAAGCCATGGCTCACTTCCGGAGCCTTGCATCTGACCACTTCTCATTTTCTTCCTTTGAAAATGTTTTCTTTTCTTCCTTACCAAGGATCTTAACGAAGTTCTATCTTAACTCTTCGTTGTTGTTGCCATGGTGACAGGTGGTATTTTGGGAAGATGGGGAGAAAGGATGCAGAGAGACAGCTGCTGGGCCAAGGGAACCAGCGAGGAACCTTCCTCATACGGGAGAGCGAGACCACAAAGGGTCAGGACACACAAGCACATCCATACGCACACACACACACACACACACACACACAATGTAAACCAAAGGTTTTTACAAAGCTCTCTCTCTTGTCTCTCTTCACCTCTCCCACCCTTTGACTTAATGGTTTCACATCTCACCCTTCTCTCTCTACCTTCCACCGCATTACTTAACCCCACCCCAACACACACGCACTCTCACAGGTGCGTACTCGCTATCCATCCGAGACTGGGATGAGGCCAAGGGTGATCACGTCAAGCATTACAAAATACGCAAGCTAGACAGCGGTGGCTATTACATCACCACGCGGTCGCAGTTCAACACTGTCCAAGAACTGGTGGTGCACTATACAGGTAACGTACGTACACACACACACACACACACACACACAGGCAGGGATCATTTAAACATACACTCCTTCATTTGCGCCCTCCATCAAACTTGCGGTGAGGAGACATTGTGAGAGCTGAGCTCGCACCATTCTCTACACCTCCTCCTACAGCCCACGTACAGAGTTGAGTTTCAGACATACAGTAAGCAGCTTGGGTGGAGGTTTCTGTTCTCTACGGGCACTACGACCCACTTGGTGGGTATTTGCATAATGGGTGGGCAGAGTGTTTATGTTAAAGCCTTTTCAGGTGTTCTTCAAAGTCAACCTCGCTCGGCCCCTCTCTCCCCCGGCTCCTGTGTCCAGGCAGCACATCGCCAACAGGGTTTCCCTTGAACCTGCTCTCATTCCTTGCATGCTCCCTCTCCTCCCAGGAGAATGGCTCAGCCTCCACCTGTGTATTTGATTCAAAGGGAAGGCTGCTTCATGTCGATGGATCCGGCAGTGGGTTCTCACGCCCTCTGCTCTCCGACTGTGTCTGTCTGCCCTCTAGTGGCTGCTGTTGAAATGACACATGCAGTATTCTACAGTGTTGGTGTGCGTCTGTGTCTGTCTATCGCTGCCAATCTTCACCAGATAATTTCTTCACCTTATATATGTGTCTAGACAGTGTTAATTATCTGTGTCAATAGTATCAGGAAGTTTGTTTTTTATTTCTGTTTTCAATCCAAGAATTCTGTTGCTTATTATGTGAAATGGTATGCTTGTCCTTTGTGTTTGTGTATTACAGTCAGTTGCTTTGTATAAGTTTGGGTCTGTCTAGATTTCTCCCTGCCACTATGTATTTGTCTCTTTTCTTCTGATCTGCGTCCCCTGTGCTTTTTTCTTTGTGTCTGCCTCCGCCATCCATCAGACAGAGCAGCAGGGCTGTGCTGCCGCTTGATTGGCAGCTGTAGGCGGGGCATGCCTAAGCTCGCCGACCTATCAGTGAAGACCAAGGATGTGTGGGAGATTCCTCGCGAATCCCTGCAGCTCATTAAAAAACTGGGCAACGGGCAGTTTGGAGAAGTCTGGATGGGTAGGCCTGGGAGGGGGTTTAGGGCTGGGGGGGGTGGGGAGAGACCTGTGCACTCCTGGATTGCCTTTCTAACGCGAAATGTTCAAAAAGCGAAGTGGATGTTGTGACATGCTGTTGGCTAAGACAGAGGTGCAAGCCTTTCCTTTTAGGGTATTTCTGATGTTAAGGCTGCTGCCCTTTGAGCCGAGCAGATGCGGAACAGCATATGCGTGTCAGAGACCACAGGCTGGTCTGTGGTTGCCCCATCACTTGAGGCGCAATGTCTGGCTTCTGTTCGGGTCTAGTGCCATTTATGTCCCGTTCGGCACTAGATGTACAGATGATAATCAAATAAAGCCTTCTACCAGCCAGTTTCTGTTTGTGTGGCTATTATACTGCAAACATCCAGGTGTGCTGCGTGGGGATCCCCTCCCCCGGGTTTTTGCATGTGCATGATTTACTCACCTCATCCTCCCCCTTCCATCCCCTCTTTTCTCCATCCCTCTCCCCCATACCTTTCTATAACCCACCCTCCCACTCTCTTACTTTCTTTCTTCTTTACAACCATTGCCCCTCCCCCCCCCCCCCTCCAAATCCCCCCTCCCCCAATAGGCACTCACGATGGCCTGTGTTACTACCTGACCACGCCCTGTCCCAACTCCACCCCCCTCACCATGGGCTTGGGGCGGGACGCCTGGGAGGTTTCCCGTGAAACGTTAAACCTCCACAGGAAGCTGGGACAGGGCTGCTTCGGGGACGTGTGGATGGGTGAGAGACCGGAACTGCTGACCTCGGTGGGAGAGAGACCCGCCCCTGTCCGTCCGTCCGTCCGTCCGTCCAGCAAATGTGGTCTCCCTGTAGTGTCTGTGGTTGCTTCGCCTCCCGCTGCCACTGCATGTGACTGCCTGTGTGCTTGGGCTGGTGCACAAGGCTGGCTAGGCTCTAGCTATCAAATAGAGATTTGCAACACACCCTGAGTTAAGACGTATGCACGCTGTTCCTGCCCATCCCCGACCACTCGCGATCGATCCCGCTGGAGACGAGAGGTCTTTGGACCCTTTTCGCAGAGGGTAACCACAGGTGTAGCTCCTAACTTTAATTGTGGGTCCTTCGGCACATGACACAGGAGAGCTGGATCAATCTGTTATTGGAGTAATACACCCCTGGATTACAACTATTTGCTATGAGCTACGCCCATTGTCTCCTATGTGCTAGCATGGTATCTGCTGTATGTGAAGTGTCCTCATAATTACATAGTTCTCCCAGGTTATCTTCTCCACATGCTGATGTCAGCACCTTGTAGGCCTATACTGTAGGTAGTATACACTTCTATCTTCATGTCTACACTGCCTCTGGGGAACGCTTGTGTTAGTGAATAGGTTAGTTCCCACTACACTGTTTATTTAATGTGGATGCATTTAATATCATGCCACATGCAATTATGTTACACCTATTAGCAGACTGCTAATAGTTAACAGAGGACAGGCTTTTGCCTGACTGCGCTCCAGTGTCTCGTGTCTCCCAGTTCGTACCCGAGGCAGGCGAGCTACAGTGTGTCTGTCTGCAGTTCAGCTGCTCCCCACCCAAGACACCCCCGCAGCCAGCCCCCACCCTGCCCCCAACACCTTCATCCCTCCCTGTCCTTCATGCATGCTTATCCACACCGAACGTGCATGCCAAGAGATTCAATAGTTGCGTGCTCGTGTGCATAAGTGTGCCTGTGAATGTTGCGTGTGTGTGTGTGTGTGTGCGTGCGCGTGTGTGTGCATGTGCGTGTGCGTACGCGTGCGCCTGTGTGCGTGTGTGTGTGTGTGTGTCACATGTATCTGTACTCGGTGGTGGGAGTACGCGTGCTAAGAGGCGGTCTGTGTGTATGTGCGTGCATGTGTGTGTGTGCCAGGCATGTGGAACGGCACCACCAAGGTGGCTGTAAAGACTCTAAAGCCGGGCACCATGTCTCCTGAGGCCTTCCTGGAGGAGGCTCAGATCATGAAGCGTCTCCGCCACGACAAGCTGGTGCAGCTCTATGCCGTGGTGTCAGAGGAGCCCATCTACATCATCACAGAGTTCATGAGCCAAGGTGCGCTGCCAAGTACACGCTCGTGACACACATGTCAAATAGAGTGCTCGGCATTAGTCGCTGGGAGAAGTGTATACGTTTAATTAAAGGTATGTGGCGAAATAGATTGACGGACGCCATTCCCCCTAGAGTTATTAAAGGTGCTAAGACTGATACTCTTTGACAATCAACAGGTCTGACCCACACACTGCAGTTTCACAATCCAACAGAGAAGCCTAACAGAGGACACAATTAAAAAGAACGAAAGGGAGTGAATAATGTTAATGCGTACAATAATGAATGAAAGCAAGAGCTATTGCCATCGGATGGTGTTGTACGTATTTTAAACTCAACCGTTTTGGGCAGGGAGGTTTCCATGTGTAGTATGAGAATACAAAATCCATAAGCAGACCCCCCCCCTGTAACTTCATCACTATATAAATAAACATGAATGGCTTTGCCCCCCAGTGGCCAGAATTACATACGATGCCATTACTATGGTAAAGACGTGATGAAAGACAAAATAGAGACGTGTGACAGACTGACATTGCTGCCCTCTGTAGTGAAAGGGAAGTGTTTGAGTAAAATGAAAGAGGTTTTTTTCAAGAGGAACACCAGGGTTTAGTCCTTGTGTTGGCAAACATCCGCCCTGCAGAATACTTGGCAGGAAGCTAAATCCCAACCTGCTTTAGAGGCAATGTTATGTTGCTGCTCCCTCGCCTCCCCATAAGGGGGATTGGATAGTGAAAGAGACTAGCAAAAAAAGAGAGGAACTTCAGCTTACCACAGTATCAAAACATCAACAACAACAACAAAAAAGCTCCAGTTGTTGAAGTTAAGTTATAAGCGAAAGATTCTCCACTGATCATACTGTATGTATACTGATCATAAATGCACTTGTTGTCTGTTACTATGGTTTCTGCCAGTTTTCTCTGACTAAAGTAGAATCTGATGTGAAGCTGTGAAGGGGACTATACAGTAGATACTAACGTGCAGATAAGTGCAAATGCACTGCAGTTTGGTGTTAACCACAACGTCTATTATCATGCACTTTCTGTTCATGTACACAGGAAGCCTACTGGACTTTTTGAAAGATGGCGAAGGACAGAGTTTGAAGCTACCACAGCTGGTAGACATGGCTGCACAGGTCTGTTCAGCACATGCATGCACGCGCACACACACACACACACACACACACACACACGCACACACACACACGCACATGCAGACACACAAACACACACACACACAAATACACATACCAACCTATCTCAGATAGCTGGTTGTGTGTTTACTGACTAGATCGCAGCAGGAATGGCCTACATTGAGAGGATGAACTACATCCACCGGGACCTACGTGCAGCCAACATCCTCGTCGGCGACAATCTAGTGTGCAAGATCGCTGACTTTGGCCTGGCCCGATTGATTGAAGATAATGAATACACAGCCCGACAAGGTGAGAGGCATTGATTGCATGTTTTGGAGTGTGCATGTGTGTCTCCGCATGTGTGTATACGTGTGTAAGAGCAATACACACACACACGCACACACACACCCACACACACACAGTCAGACGGACACAAGTATACATATTATTGCATATCACCTTTATGAACTGTTGTTTCTTATTATTTCTGATATATGTGATGACAGTGAAAATGTATCGATAGAAAAGATATATAAGTGCACACGGTCTGTGTAATCATTAGTCAACATTTTCCTTCTCAAACTGGACTTGGGATCCCATACAAGACTGTGCAATGCCTCTGGAGAGTTGCATGATGAAATTGACTCACTTAAGAATATATACATGAAACATAAAACAAACATCTAAATTCAGTTTGTGTTCACTCACTCGATGGTTTATGGTTATCTATATATATGTCTTTAAGCGCCTGGTAAAGCATCCACTGCTGTGGTGCGTTTTGCTCGGCCTATGAGTCTGTGAGTGCGCCACTGAAATGAGATGTGAAATGTGATGCTGTGTGGTCAGGGGCCAAGTTCCCCATCAAGTGGACGGCTCCGGAGGCTGCCCTGTACGGACGCTTCACCATCAAGTCAGACGTCTGGAGCTTTGGCATCCTCCTCACTGAGCTCATCACCAAGGGCCGCGTGCCGTACCCAGGTACAGTACCATGGGATTGACATATCCCACCATCGCCTCCTCCCCTGGTTGGTTCATACACTGTGCACAGGATCTGGCTTATAGTCACTCTATATCAACTGTGCCTCCATTGTGAGTAACTCCTACTGGAGTGGTTACTGTAACTCCTCAGTGTGCTGTAGTTAGTTCTATCTACAGTATGCTCTCTAGCGGACCAATAACACTTCACTACATGTCTCAGTTAATGGTTCCTGGTGAACCGTAAAGATATACAGGTGGGATGTGACAGTTGGAAAATGGGAATTAAACAATATATGATCAATATTGTATTATATAAATCTGCATAGATTGCAAGAAAAACACTTCTTAATATGAAATAGCCTGTATCTGGTCTGTTAATATGACTAAGATCCAGTCATAAGCAATAAGGACTGGTGGGTTGTTTTTTCAGGGGTTTGCAGTGGTAGACACTGCCCCCTGGGGCCTACTGCCTGCATTCATTCTATGATTCTTGGATGTTAAGATGCCTTAACACTAATGCTGTTAAGGGTTAACTAGTTTGCTCAAGGGAACTACGACAGTGGTTTGGGAGGGACACTCGCCTCTGTTGGAATTGTTTTGATCTTTGTAGGGCTATACCTGCACATTATTTTACCGGTTGTCTTTGCAATGAATCCCACAAACACATTGTTTATTTTCCACCCCAGGCATGAACAACCGGGAGGTGTTGGAGCAGGTGGAGCGGGGCTACCGGATGCCCTGTGCCCCAGGCTGCCCTGCCTCGCTCCACGAGCTCATGGTGCAGTGCTGGCGGCGGGATGCTGACGAGAGGCACACTTTCGAGTACCTGCAGTCCTTCCTGGAGGACTACTTCACCGCTACAGAGCCTCAGTACCAGCCTGGGGATAACCTGTGACCACACACACACACACACACACACAAACACACACACACACACACACACACACACACACACAGTCAGACAGACGCAAGGATACATATCAATGCATATCATCACCTTATGAACTGTTTTTTCTTATTCTTTCTGGTATCTCTGATGCCAGTAAAAATAATTAAGATAGATATTTCAGCAGAGTTCTACTCGTCAGGCCTTGCAGTGAGATGGATGTCAGTGGTAGTGCCATATTGCTTTACTCTGTAACCATGACAACAAGGAACTGAGGCTTAGAAGAGGGTTCAGGCACCAACTAGAAAGTTCCAAGATAATGTTATCCAATAAAATCCACTGACCTGAGATCAGGTTCAGGCTTTAAAAACTTTAATGATGTTAGAAGACTGTCGAACTGAACCCGGGTCCTTTTATTTTGTTCTTTTGACGGTTCTGCTGCTGAGTTATCAAATAAGAGTCAGAACCACTGTAAACTGGTCAGGATTTGCCTGTTGTCTATTGAGTTTAATATCACTATACAGATAAGTGCCTTGTATGCTTTGTAGCCAAAAGTTCAAAGAAAGAATGTTGTTTTTTGTTTGTGTGATATTGTGTATGTTACAGTTGCCTGCAAACCATTTATTTTTCTGTTTTAATTTAACTCAAATATATGCAATAAAGAATATTATATCTGCATTCAAGCTAACATGTATACATTGCTCATCCAATGGGAGGACACATGGTGAAAGATTAATGGTGTTTGCAGTGTTTTAACACAACTGTAACCTGTGTTAGTCTCCCATCAATATGATTGTAATAAAGATCAGTATCTTTTATGATTAAGTTGTGGTCTTGTTTCTTCTGGTAAATGAGCTTTACATTTCTCTCATAGAGTTTTCTTTATTTGTTTTGTCAATATAATGTCACCAACAAAAGCAGTCGTCATAATAGGCAGACTAATAATCAGATTACATTTAGCCTTTATGTGAAATATCCCACTTTTAATTACATAATGTATATACAATATTGTATTTGTATTACTTTGAATTTTAGCTTTGCTAAGATTGTAAGTCTCCTTTTATAGGCCTACATGGGCAAATTGCATTTTCTGATTAGCTATATCCATAAGCTACAGCAGCCTATGATATAGGCTGTACTATAGATATGTAACAGTCTATGCCTTAGAATCAATAACCTTATAGGTCCATGCTGTCTCATTGACATTTTAAGAAAAATGCTTCTCATCAGCCTCATCATTAGGCTATCTCTTGATTTTATTTTACGTCAATCTTTTTAACTGTCGTAGTCTCTCTCTCTCTCTCTCTCTCTCTCTCTCTCTCTCTCTCTCTCTCTCTCTCTCTCTCTCTCTCTCTCTCACTCTC
>JAODUG010000003.1:1970618-1981644 GCA_027564795.1 Aphredoderus sayanus | reverse complement strand
AAACTTAGCTGACAGAAAAACTTTTCTTGCAGGCCATTTCAAATGAGAGAGTTTACAGAGAAGGTACATCGAGCACCAAGAGAAATAGTTTAGAAGGCTGCGGTGCCTGCGTGTGAGCTTTTATGTTTGCTCCTCCCCTGCGCATCATGTGATGCAAAACACCCCTGCGGGAACCATATTGTCCCTCCCTCAGAGTGCGGGAACCATATTGTCCCTCCCTCAGAGTGTGGGAACCATATTGTCCCTAAACAATATCAAGAAATGTGTGTATAATGTTCGTAATAACCGATGCGTACAAAATGCATAAGGGACATTGAAACTATATTATATATGTTATTTTTATGTTTACCCTGTTTTCCCCGTTAAATTAGGAAAAGTAGTTCAATATGAAGCAAAAAAAAAGATGTCAAAAACTCTTTTTAGAGATGTTAAACATTGAATGGGTCAAATTGACCCCAAGGATTACAGGAGGTTTAAGTAATACAAATGACCTCATAGGTTTACGTTAGCTGGAACTTAAAATGAAGTTGCCAGTGGTAGTTATGAGTTAGCCACTATAACTAGAAAGAATGCTTAGGTAATGCTTAGGAATCACTTTGTGCACTGTCTGTGTCTCTTTCTTTTCCTTTATTCTGTGTATGCTCGAAACATTCATCAAATCAATTACCAGTGATGGGAGTTCCTCCTAACAGGTAACGAGATGTCTCGGCACTAATTCATCCTGTCGCCTTGATGGATTCACTGAGCACTGAGAGCGTTGGGCCCATGGCGCTGGGAGAGAGCGGCGATATGTCAGGCCTCAAAAGCCATTACTTAAAACATTTGCCTCCCGCAGCAAACTGTTTCATTTGGGCACAAACTGGTCCACGTGATGTTATATGAATTATATTTTGTTCTATAGCGTGTGTATTGGCTCATTAGATCATGTGAGAGTTAGAGATGTATGTCTATGTCTATATTTATGTATGTACTGTATATATGTGTGTAAAATATGGGCCAGAACATACAGATATTATGTTGATTGTCCAGAACTGTATGTGACATACTATAATGTGAACCAACTGGATTGCTAGTATTACTATCATAGTACCTCTGCTGTAAAAACCCAGCTTATATGTTTGACTCAGCTAAAATTGAGGAACTGTTTGGATCTAAGTGCCAAGTTAATGGCTCAGGCAGTAAAGCCTTTCCTAAACTGCTCTGGTGTTAATTGAATGTGTTTGCCACCACAGATTTCATACAGTCAGCATAAATGTGCGGTTTAAGATGGGGCAGGATGAGAGAATGGAATGGAAAATATGTGCCTATGTGTCACTACTTTGTCGTCTGAGCCACACACCACTTGCTAGATACTGAGCCCTGCTCTTCATTGTGTGATGAGTGACAGATAAGAGCTGTTATTGCAAAGTATAAACAGTACATTAAAGCTTATCCATGATGATGGAATGCACAATTCTCTCATTGAAGCATTACACAGAAAGCATTTGTTTTCAGTCATAAGTCTTCCTATATCATCTTTAAGACAATAATAACTAGCTCACTAATGGAGTGCTGGCCCCAGTGGGATATTTGCATATTGACTGGTACTCAAATGTTTTAAACAAGACAATATTTGAATCACTTATTGTCTGCCAAATCAATTCATTTTCGTCATGTATTCTCCCCTCTGTGTCTTTATTTGGTTAGTGAGGTGTGCTGGTGACAAGAGAGACTATCCATGGACCCAGCACTAGCCAGTAGTTGAGAAAGCCAGGCTGCAATTGCTTTTCTAATCCTCAATTTCTTTTTAAATCTTTGACTAAATACTTAGTCGAGGCTTCAATGGATTCTAACAGCTTTCAGTTTCCTGGGAGAAATATACACAGCAAGCATTAAAAATACTTTGAGAAGGAGGCGAAGTTGCCTGGTTTAACTGTTCTAGATCACAGCCATTAGACATTTGTGCCAGATTCAAAGCCGTGTAATTCCAAGTGTATGAAACAGGCTGTCGCGTTGCTGTCAAAGCAGGATAAGTTGTGACTAAAGCAGGGAAACTATGTTGAGGCTTATGTCACCCCGAGAAAGTGCCGCCAAATAAAGACCCCTGTTTCTATATGATTTAGTAATGGCTCACATTACAGTACTGTACATGCTGTCATTGCTATCAGTCACATTGGTATATATTGACCTGTTTCATTTTAATAAGATTGTGATTCGTTTTTATAACAACTACTGGGGCTGTTTCATAGACAAAAGAAAAATTCTGACATCCAAATGATTGGTGCATAAAATCGTTTTGCTAAATGGCTTATTTGACTGCAGTAAATTAAAAGCATGTCATCATAAACATAGTATCATATTCAACTATTCTGTACAAACACAAAACCATCCACGGTGAATGTTATACTGGGACTAATCTACTCTAAATTATATATAAGAAAAAAATAACATTCAACTAGAAAATATGTTAGTTGACATCCATGTCCAATTGTGTAATGCAATAACAGTGCATAGCAAATACCATTTGAGGTTAAATCTAGCATTTTAAATCCACTTTCATTTGTAATGCTGCTGCGTTTTTCCATTCGGCAACTAGTGCAAGTCATTTCCAGTTAATCTTTGTCTCTCTCCTTCACAAGTTACTGTATGTACCGGACACAGCAATGTACGCAGCTCTGAATATCTCCACCAGCACAGAGCTTCCTATCTGTGACCATCCAATGTTGTGGTGCATTATGTGAATCCAGTATTTACACCTAAAGGATGGCCTGTAATAATATTGCTGGCTAGCGTGTTAAGTGTGATAACCCTGGACTGGGTATCAGCGTTTAGCAGCAGGAGAGACTGTTATTCATCGATGGTAGCACACAAAGAAATACAAATACGCAAATGTCTTCTGTCTGATAAAGGGACACTGCATGATTTATGTTTGGAATTACACTTGGTGGTTTAAAAAGCATTACAAAAAGGTTTTAAACCTAAACAAGGTTTGAAAACGAAGTTCTTTGGAGTGGCTAGCATGCCTCTCATCTCCTCACCTGCAGCTCTCGAAGGCTCACACTGGTCTCTACCTCTCCCCCTACACTACAGCCACCTGCATAGTTGTGTTCAACAGTGCTCAGGCGCAGACATTGGGGGTCTTGAGGAGTGTACATTCTGGTAGAGAAGATACCTTTCATGTTGACTAGTTTAATTATAGGTGTCATCTGGATGGATTGCTCGCTTATTAAAAAGTACACAGACAGACAATACTATATACATGTTTAGTCCAGTTCCATTGCATTCTGGGCAACGCGATTAGCTCCTGCCCTCTTTCGTCAGTCAGTGGCCATCCCCACCACTGTCTTGTGTGATTAATGATACATAGCATCAGGCTGAAAAGCAAACTCAGAGGACAATACAGACTTTAAATGGACATTATTCCCACATAAAGGCCCACGCTGTTGCAGGACAATAGGCAAGGTCTTGACTCAGACAAAGGAAACCTGAGCACCCCTTTGTTCAGGGCTTGTTTTGGAGCAAGGGCTTCACAAATTAGTAAATCAGAGACATGCACTTTCTTACAAAGTGCTTTTCTTCTGTCCTGGTGATGTATGCAAGGTTGAGCCATGGTCACCTATGAAGGGAAAGAGGCTGGCGTCTGAATTCAATTAAACACAGATAATGGAATATGTGGTTTTCTGTAGGCAGTGATAGAAGCCTCAGGGGTTTGCTTCTTTCAAAGTATCCTCACTTTAACAAGAGCGTTTTGACAGGTCTTCAATGTAGTGTCTGTCATCCTGGTACTGCTGTCTGCTGTACATGCACCCAGTAACCTCCGGCTTTAGAACATTTCACAAGTTAATGGCTCCTCCACTATATGTGTAAAGAGAGTACCAGTGACACCAATGAAACATAAATATCTAAAAGGGAATTAAACATCCAATTAGTCCTCTGCTAGCAGACAGGAGCTAACATTCCGCTACTTTGATGAAGGGAGAGGAATAGACAGACATTGCATGCAGTACAGAACACTGCGTTCACTTAGTAGCCTCCTTCCCCTGTGTTCAAACACGACACAGGCCTTTAATTCGCCCATTAGTGGGCAGAATGGAGGAACCCCCTGCCTAAACCTGCCTAAACCTGCCTGGCTTTAAAATGCAGCCTTGGGGATAGTACCAGATTCAGCCAGGCAAGTCTAACCCACTCCTTCCCCCTCTTACTCTGGGGCTTC
The DNA here is from genome assembly GCA_027564795.1 of Aphredoderus sayanus. Lineage (NCBI taxonomy): Eukaryota > Metazoa > Chordata > Actinopteri > Percopsiformes > Aphredoderidae > Aphredoderus > Aphredoderus sayanus. Next base: position 1,977,452 of record JAODUG010000003.1, on the reverse strand, counting down.
GGTCTGGCTGATATGGGCTAATCTCAGGGTAGCTGCTGTTCATTTATGGTTGAGTTTACATTGATTTTACATAAATGTTGTGTGGCTGGACTTGTATTCCTCCTCTTCCTCTAGTGTTCTCTTGTTCTCTGCAAAGTACAGGTGAGCATTTGGAAGTCACTTTCCTCCAAAAAAAATGTTTTTTAAAGCAGTGTGTTTAGCACTTGGGTTTCAAACACATCTTGGTGCGCCAGCAGAAGGCGCCAACCACGGCACGTAATATGTCCGTGTTGCGTTTGGCGCCTTCTGCTGGCACAAAAAGGTAGTGCGTTGGTGTCATTTTGACTTCTTGACATGTTTGTCTGTTTCTTACCTTATGATTTGTCATGACTGAAGAATGTTCATGTTTGGTTCGTTGTAAATACATAGTTTAGATTTGATTGCTTGCCCTGATTCAATCTGCATTCAACATTAGTTATAGCACTATACTGAACAATAGTGCTCTATTATATCGCATTTTAAATGGCAGTGCAAGTTACATTTTTCTGCAGCTGGTACTTGCAGTTTGGCTGCTGACCATTTTGTTTCTATTTTGAGCATTTTAATGTTTTTCAAGGAAAAAGTGATGACTCTTGTAATAGCAAAACTACAGTATATCCACAACAAATGAGTCATTGACTACACAACAAAACCCCCACATAGTGTCCACGACATGATTGCCATCTCTATACAATTACAGTTTCAATGTCCTTTCGAATGACCATGCAATATTGAAAAGCCAATTAGCTTCAAATTAATACGTGTTGAAGTTTCCCCAGAGAAATTACTATTGACACTGTTTGTCTTCCCCCCACCACACACACACACACACACACACACACACACACACACACACACATACACACAAACAGTCCGCACCCAGTTTAATGTCACCTCGTGGTCTGAAAATCAATGACGGACCCTAGCAAACCAAAAACCATTTAAAAAACATAATTACATCCAACCAATAGAAACGCCAGCAGTCGCCCTGTTCTAACATCTCCTGGTTGAGTTACTCTGCTCCGCTGCTGTGTCATATTGATTTCTACTTGTCATAGGTTTGAGATGAGGTCCACTGGGGTCATTAGTGGCAGACATACTACAGCTTATACAGTAGCTGTAATTTGATTTCCACGGCCGTGCGTACTGTAGCTTGGGCTCAGTGGAGCAGGATCGACTTGGTCGCTCTTTATTTATTGATATGCAGTAACCCCAATGAAGACATATAAATAAGCATCAGACTCTCTAATACACTATTCTAATGAGGGACCTATTCGTAATTGTTTGCATCTTGCAACGCCAAGGGCAGGGCCAACGTTTACAAAGTTTGTTTTAAATGTGGGTGGAGCACTAAAGTCAATTTAACATTGATAAACTAATCCAAACCCTTGTGAAGCTTTAAACAGGATAACATACAGTAGCTGTCCCAGTTGTTAGCACAGTACTTACAGCTGTAGTTTCTGGACAGCGTAAGGACGGTGGTGGGGTCATCATAGACGTAGTGACTATTTCACTGGGAGCAAGGTGGTTATTCCCCAGCTTGGACCTGTTTTTTCCTGGCTAATCACTAGGGTGTGGGGATGCAGTAGAGGGTGTCAGTCAATGTCAAATGGCGCAGTGTCAAATGGTGTAAATCAAAACCAAACATTGCACTAGTGTGGCCGCCTGGTCAGACCACATATTATGGCAGGTGATAGTTTGCGAGCTTTAAATGTTTTAGATGTACAGTGTATGTAAAAAGCTTTATCATACAAAAGACTTATCCAAAACCACAGGCATCGCTTTTGTTTACGATATGTTGGCCTACGTGGATACCTAATGACCACTAGAGATGCCATATGTATGTACCCTTGGCTACTCTAGTATGTACCTCTTAACAAGGACATGAGTTTCTTCCCTAGGGAAGCTTTTCTGTCAAGCCAGTCTAAACGTTCGCCGTTCATTATGAAATTGGCAGGTTGCCTTGTCAGAGAGTGCACTGTTAAAGGTAATGAGAGAAACTGATTTGATTGGCCATTATTGAAAACAGCCCCCTCCACTCTTACTGATAATGTATTAATTGTAATCCAACTCTTTTACAACTGTTGCGCTTAATTACAGCCACTGCCACACATCCTGAAATGTGCAAACATTTACCACGCCTTAATCCAACTTGCGGCGTCCACATCTGCTTGTGTCTTGACCAGAAAGCAGAAACCCTTTATGTCTAAAAAAGTTTGTATAATATATAATGTATAATATATACGTGTCATGTTTAGAAGACATTACATAACTGTCGGGGAAAGTGTTCTGAGAAAGTGATTGCTATGATACCATGGCTGCATTTGGCTTCTACCATACAGTTGCGGCAACACACCCACAGTAAAATAAGCCAGTTTAAGACCTGACATGGCTATGATAGCAGTAGTAATGAATTGGCAGTTATGTGCTTTCATACCTACTCTATAGGATGCAGAAACTATAGCCATATAGCCAAGTAAACAACACCCCAAACAGGAATGTAACATTTACTCCAGCTGCTGGGATACATCTTGTTTTAAGAAAAGACAAGCACAATATCAGTAAAGGGCAGATAACGTATGGCCTGGCACTCCTATAGACTTTATGCTGTAGTTGCAGTGCTGAGATGTAGCCCGATCGCTATACAGTAGAAACCTTTGGGGTTCCAGTAGAAGTTACACTATCCTTTTTATCCCATCTCCATTAACTCCTTAACTGCTTTTTGTCTTCTCAGGATTTTAAATTGAGACTGGTTGTCTTAATTGGTATTTATAATTGCAGATTGGTATTAGATGCAACTTTTGACATAAGGATAAAAATATTGTGCCTGTGGTATAGCCTATTAGTAAAGTTCATATGAATTCAGGAACTATTTCTTTTTCCACCAGAGGAACCCTGCTAGGACTCTGCTCTAAAGGTTGTACTAAATTTAGTATAACTGAACAGACAGCATCGCTGATACTGTAGGTCAAACCTAATAATATGGAAACATTCCACAAAAGGTGCTGCTGTTTGAGAAAAGGCATTTAAAGACACTGTTGTTAAACAAAACATTTATTAGCAGCTAGAGAGCAAGAGTTAGAAGTATTTTCACTGAATGTGGTGGCATTTCACCACAAGCCCTTTGATGATTATACATGTGTTTGGAATTTCACCATTGTTGAAGCCATTCACATGCAAAGAAGGGGCACATTTTCACATGTGATATTTCTGCTATGTTGTTCACATTTTACACAACTTTAGCGTGAAGAAAGAGTGCTAATTTAAACAATACCAATGAAGAATGACTCAACAAAACAACAACATGATACAGTTAAGTCGTCCATGACATCCCAAATATTGCAATGCAACAAGTAGTGGTAATCAATCCTCTCAGAAGTCTGGTACATTATGAGTTATTATTTAAAACGTAGCTACTGTTAGACAATTTGCATTAAATACTGCTCTCTTTGCGGAGAGCAACAGAATCAATTGTTAATTTACATGTAATAAAAGTAATTTTGATACAAATGTTCGCATAATTCTGATGAGCTTTAATTGAACGAATCATTGTTTGTTTCTTCCTCATTTTTTGTTAACCTGATTATTATGAATAATGAGGCAAATATCATTACACACCACGTATATATACACCGCTCACGCCTGCTTACTTGTGAACAGTGACTCATTTGAAGTGATTCGTAAAAATAATGATCCTTAATATTGCACGCTCCGCTTCAAGGAGAACCAGAAATAAGGTGCACAAGTCACTGCTTAAAAGCATTAGGAGGTGGTGCTAGCAGTGGTGTGCTGGGGGAGGCATTGCTCCACTTACTTCCAAACTGAAAATCTCATTAAGTGTGACACTGAAGATTAGCTGAGAGGGACCAAAGTGGAAAGAGAATGAACTCACAAAGGGCTGTGAGCGGGCTTCGGCTTTGTTTGCCGTCATTAATTCGCCGCTGAAACAGCTCGGGGTGGGGGGGCTGGGAGTCGCTGATCAGAAGAGCTGTGGAGATGACAGGCGAACAGGTGCCTTTTTTTCTCTCCAAACACGTTTCTCTTTCAGGGCCCCTCCTCGGGTCTTAATTGAGGTGAGCTGTGTATTTGAGCCATCTGCGTTCTGACAAAATAAAGCCTGCTTTGATTTATGGTGCCTCGGGACATATTAGCTTCCAAAATTCACCAACAAACCTCCCAAGTCTGGCGCGAGTTAACTCTCACAGTGCTACTGTAGATGTCAGGCAGAGATGATGCAATTCATTACACTTACTTACGTGGTGAGGCAGTAGATCAAAATACTCATTTATTGTACAGTAAGTGCTAATCATTGCTGTTACCTTTGTTTTGCAGCATTATATATTAAATATATATAGTAAAATGTAACATATTTCATTTCATGTGAGCTGTTTTTCCAACAATCTAACATGATTTCGATGGCCCTCATTATAAAATTCTTTTGTGAGGTTAGTTAGAAAGGGCTAGATACATTTTTAAATCTTTCGTATATGTCATTCATCCAAAATTCATATTTGTGCAAAAACAAACCAGTCAGATATGCTGAAGCATGTAGTACAGTAGATCTACAATGTATATAAGCTGGAAATTCATACAAGATTTAATTAAATACAAAATAAAAATGTACTGTTAATGTTAAGATAAAGAAAATACATAATTATTTTAAATTATCTTAGTTGAGGATTGATTTCCTACTTATTCTTTGTCAGGAACATAGTAAACCCAAAGTTTAAAATGTCAACCATCAATATATACAATATAAATGTAATTACTGTACCCAGAAAGAAAATAACAGGCAAATAATGTGATGGACACATTCAAATAAAGCACACAGGATAGAGAGAGAAAAATAAGCTATAACAGAGTAAGCCTATAAACTACACACACACACACACACAAACACACACACACACACGCACGCACACACCTACTTTGCACAGGGAAAGAAAGGCTGCTTTAATGATGCGTCTAACAGGCTGCTTACGAGACCATTAGGCAGTTATAGTACATGGGCAAAACGTGATATCCCAGCATCCCAGCATCTCTTAACTGCTGTATTGCTCCAAGCACTAGTAGTTTAGTGGCAGTGTCTTGTGGCCTGATGTGTTTCAGAACAGTACTCTAGAATGTGGACGCTCAAACAGAAACTATTGTAAGATTAAAAGTGGAGATTGTAAGCAAATGTACTTTTTTGATAAAATCAGCGAATATCTCCTCATGGTCCGCTAGCTGCCCATTCTGTGTGAGCAAGTGTGAGGAAATAACCTGAGCCCTGTAAATGGGAACAACAACAATGTGGTGCAGACCGCACCACACAACACTATCCCAGCCTTGGCAATGAGTGTCCAACTTGGGGGGCGGAGCTTCTGAGGGAGCACCCTATGGCAATGAAGGGAGAGGTGTATTTGTTTTGATCGACTTCAAACATCAACAATCTTTCTGCAGCATTGCTGACCTCACCTTTAAAATGTAATGCTGAATTTAGGCAAGACATAAAGCCACACCAAATGACACAAACAAAGAAACAATCCTTTGAGCATTCCCCAATAACCAATTTACGGTATAGTAAGTCATTCACTGTGTTGGTGTTCCCATTGACAGAGCCACAGTTGTGTAGAAACACCAGATAACTGTTTTAGCGCACACATAGAACACGGACAGCGGACCAGCAGATATTCGCTGAATTTGACAAAAAGTGTATTTTCTTACAATGCAATATATTGCATTATAACCCCACGTTTCAGCCCCAGTGTGGGTGGATGCAGAAGGAGGGGTAGAGAGGAATACAAGCCACTTACTGTAGCACTCAGGTGAGGGAGGGGTGTTTCAAAACCCAGACAACGGTAGCATTTTTGTGGCACTTTTGAGTGCACAGGTAATTCCAGACAGTTTCCCTTGTATGAACTGACCCTGCGATCATAGGCCCGCATATTAACTTGTTAACTTTGCAAAACAAACCTCCTCTAAGGCCTTTCTATGGCATGTGCAACCGGCCGACTCAAGAGACTCTCTGCTGAATTGGAGGTTAAATGTCTGTATGCTCAGGGTCAATCCTCCTCTCGTGTCCTCTTCTAATATTGTAACACTAACCACCCCCATCCCCCTCTCTCTCTCTGTCTAACTTCTTTCTCTCTGTCTCCATTTTGTGCTCGAGGTTACGTAATTCTTCTTTCAATCGGCATAATGTTCCCTAGCCCTCATTTGACTGCTGCCATTTTCATTCAAGTCTGCCCGCTGCTTTCTTTGGCTAGACTGTGATTGGAATATTTGTCTAAAGGCAGCAGTCTGAAGCTCATCTCATCTCGTCCCCTTTTGTTTTCTGTCATATATTTTACTGTAAAACATCAAATGAGCTGCTAGCAGCTCAGTCAGTAGAAACCCAAGCGCGGGACAGCAGATTTTGTCTGTGCTGTATCCACCATGTAATACCTTTGTATACATGTTAAACCTGAGTTAACAATCTGGGGCGACTTGTTCTGTATGTTGATGCGGTTATTTGCCTCCACTGAAGCATACCACATCACTCATCTTAATAGACAGGGAGAGTCAAGAGCAATCCAATGTTACTGTGCTGTTTCAGACACAATGTGTAGTAATCTCCTGCCTCTTGGAGCTTTGAAGCGCAGTTGATTGTGTTGTGATTTGATTTAATATTCTAGTATTTCGCATATAATGTAAAAATCAATAATTCCTATGATTAAAAAAAAATAAAAAAATAGAAATCATCTACCTTTATTAAATGGCTTGTGTCAATGGCTCACATTTTCTTCTCTGACTCAACGGGTTCGGGGCATGATTGAGATACCATTCATTGTTGTC
>JAODUG010000003.1:1947490-1970518 GCA_027564795.1 Aphredoderus sayanus | reverse complement strand
TGTGCTGTTTCAGACACAATGTGTAGTAATCTCCTGCCTCTTGGAGCTTTGAAGCGCAGTTGATTGTGTTGTGATTTTATTTAATATTCTAGTATTTCGCATATAATGTAGAAATCAATAATTCCTATGATTTAAAAAAAATAAAAAAATAGCTTGTGTCAATGGCTCACATTTTCTTCTCTGACTCAACGGGTTCGGGGCATGATTGAGATACCATTCATTGTTGTCAAGTGTTGTTTTCTTAATACAATAGTTTTCTAATGGACTGAGATTTCTCTCTTCTAAAAGATACGTCTTCATACAGAACCATGCATTGTATCTGTGTTGTATCCCCACCCCTCCCTTTCCCTCCTGGAAGCCTCTTTGATCAAGAGGCCTAACCCCTGTCTCTGCTCCCATGGTACTCGCTGCATGCCTTGTTTCCTTCAGCACGGCGCAGAACAGAGGGGGTAGCTGAGAGTATGCTGACTGTACAGTACACAGCAGTGTGGCGTCTGAACTTTGCATAGTAACATAGTAATGATAGAGAGAGACTATGCACGTCCCCCCTACCCTAGCATTCTAGCTAGCCCGGGGTGGGGGGGGGGAGACCAGCTGTCTGTGTCTGGCCTCTAGTCAGGAGTCTGGAAGGCCTGCACCGACCAGAACGGTGGGCATGTTTACCAGATGCACCATTCCCTCAGGTGAGCACACTGCAGCTGCCAGCAGTGAGTTTGTGGAAATGCACTGGCTTCCAGCCCAAAGCATGCGGGATGATGGAGCCAGAGTACTGCAGAGATAAACGCGTCTGTATGCACGGTGCACAGCCCACCCACCCGCTGGACACAAGGCAAACAACCAGGACTGATAAAACAGCAGCCAGCACAATGTATGCACATTGCACACTATGGCAAGTCTGACTTTGTGTGGTCGAGTGGAAATGTTACGTAAAATGTGCAACGTTGTGCAATATGTAAAATGTTGCCTTTTTTACGTAATAATGACTAAAGTTTCCACTCGGTGCCAGAGTGAGGGAATTTAGGACATTTAACATTCTTCATCTCATCTATTCCAACAATATTAAGGTCTCATGAGGCATTTCGGTTGACTGCCCTCTAAATGTGCAGCCTATTATGACGATAACTCATTTAAAGGTTCCCTATCGTTTTGAATTCTGTCTAACATTTTATTTAGACAAAATTCCTTGTGTAGAACAAGCCGCTCAGATTAGCCGCAATCATTTTTTGAGTGTAACCACTTGTCTCTGACCTATTGTATCCTGCTGTTTCTACTCTATACATAGCCAATTAAGATAGCTCATGTTAAAAAAGGGCAAGAAATGCACTGTTGTTTGGGTTTGAAAAGTGCAGTCTTTTTTGGAGAAAGAAAATAACAAAACAAAAGAACTTCCAGTTTCATTGTGGAATTTATAATTTCACATGAAGAGTGATGTCTTCTTCTATACATCCTCTTCAAAAGAAGGAACATGATAACAAAGACAAGCCAATGAAGCCCCTACATTCTCCACTATAATGTGATATTCTGTGGTATGATAAGGCCTTGTGACCTGTTGAAGTGGGAGATGATTGCTCATGCCTAAAGATAGATTTCCAAAGACCCTCTCCAGCCTCCAATGAGTGGGCCGAGTCTCATTTTCTGCACGTCGCTTATCTCTTGACATTTCTCATGCCTAATGGGAGACAGACTCTCAAGGGAGGACTGATTTGTGGTTACAGTGTGTACATAGCCTACAATTTGTTATAAGTGAAATGAATTTAAGTTTCAATGTATAGTTATCCTGGACTTATTCATCATAAGAAATACATATACAGTATACAATGTATGCATATGAATTAATGTCATTCTGTAGAAATCTTGTTTAAATTTGAACTCCATCATAACAAAACACCTCCCCCTTCAATGCCATAAGGTGTTCTCTCAGAAGCTCCACCCCACACATTGTAAATACATTGCCAAGGCTAGTGTTGTGCGGTGCAATCTAGACCACATTGTTTGTGTTGCCATTTACAGAGCCAGAGCTGTGTAGAAATACAAGCTTATTTTTTTAGCACGCACACCAAACAGGCAGCTAGAAGGCTGTGAATAGATATTCACTAAATTTGACAAAAAGTGTATTACTTACAATCTCTGATTTTACCTTTAATTATATGGTTCTGTAATGTGACCCATCTCATGTTACAGTAGTTCATTCACATATGTAATTTGTGTGTACTCTAGCACTTTCAGAATTTCAAAATGAAAATGTTCTTCTTTCTTCTTGACTATAAACAAACAGTCAAAGCTATCATTAATGGTCCATGTAAATTCAATTAAATGTTATAACCACAAACAAACATTTGGAAAAACAGAACATTTTGATCAACTATCCAAAGTTATCCAATTATTAAATATTGTAGTGAATAAGATGACGTGATCGAGCTGACAACTTTGGGGTGTTTACAGTATGTCTCCTCCCCCAACAGTACATTATTCTAGATTTGGATTATCACTGTACAAGCAAGATATGCATTTTTACATTTTCCGTCTTCTGACTGAAAACAAAACTTAAACTTTGGATATTTTAACTAAAGTTTGTTTATGGTTATTAAATTGAACTGTCTCCCATTAATATCACAATTATTTTTTACAACTTTGATCTGGTCTTTCATCTACAGTTCAAAATACTCTCATCACCATATTGATTGGTTTTTTGTAAGTCACAGGCCTACAGGTACGGTATATTTCCCCACCAGAGTATATATTTAAACCTGGCAGGAAGCCCTTTGTGCTAGAGTCAGACGCTGTGTGGCGATTCAGTTCGAAGGGCTGACTGATTGGTAGCGAAACCCTATTTTCCAAGTATCGATTCCGGGGGCAACCCACAAAATGCAAAAACCTCAGCAAGACGGATCTGCTGTCACGTCTTACAGTAGAAATCAGGCAGTCAATGTCACATTCCTCCGCGGGGCACTACATGAACCTAATTCCACTCATCGGCACTAAATAGAGAAATCCTTGGGGTTCATCAATCATCAATTCAAAGAGCACTCTTTAGTTAATAATCTGGTCTTTACACACGAATAGCCACCACCCTTAAATGTGTAAGACCCCTGTATCTGGTGGGAGAAAGAGATGGAACCAATATGTTTTTACTCTGATTGGCGCATTCTTTTACTCACTCAGCTTGTGTCACAATCATTCCCAAATGGAAGCTGTCTGTTCTCATGATATGAAATTGACGCTTGCAGCAAGATTGATTATCTCTGTCCCAAGGGGCACATATTGTATGATTGGTCTATTTTGTGAAAGAACGGTCTGCTGGAGTATCAAGTCAATATCCTAAATGTGAAATAGATTAGTCATTTCACATGAAACATTGCTTCAGCTAATACAAAAGCGCATTTGATGATTTCCCACTGCGGATACTGTAATGGGACTGGGCCTATACAGTAGGATCCTTTCCCATATCTAATGCATTTCATTCCTCTCCCCTCTTCCAGGTTACAAGTGTCCATGCCTCCAAGTCTGGAAGCCCCAAATCCACATTAAAGCACATATGGACAGAAAGCAGCAAGGATCTGTCCATCAGCAGGCTACTGTCACAGACTCTGCCTGGCAAGGAGAACAGCACGGCTCTGGACCTCCGCTATGACACTCCAGAGCCGTACTCCGAGCAGGACCTGTGGGACTGGCTGAGGAACTCAACGGACCTGCAGGACTCTCGGCCTCGGGCCAAGCGGCGGCCCATGGTCAAGACAGGGAAGTTCAAGAAGATGTTCGGCTGGGGGGATTTCCACTCCAACATCAAGACGATGAAGCTGAACCTCCTGATCACCGGGAAGATCGTGGACCACGGCAACGGGACGTTCAGCGTCTATTTCCGCCACAACTCCACGGGTCAGGGGAATGTGTCCGTCAGCCTGGTCCCTCCTACCAAGATCGTAGAATTCGACGTGGCTGCCCAACAGTCCGTCATCGACGCCAAGGACTCCAAGTCCTTCAACTGCCGCATCGAGTTTGAGAAGGTGGAGAAGGGTGCGAGGAACACACTCTGCAACTTCGACCCTTCCAAGACCTGCTACCAGGAGCAGACCCAGAGCCACGTCTCCTGGCTCTGCTCCAAGCCCTTTAAAGTCATCTGTATTTTCATTTCCTTCTACAGCACCGACTACAAACTGGTGCAGAAGGTCTGCCCAGACTACAATTACCACAGTGACACTCCCTATTTCCCCTCCGGCTGATAGTTTTACACTCCAAGGGGATAGACACGCAGAGCACAAAACTGGGGCCTCTACCCACCCCAGAGAAGTGTGTACTGTATGTAGGCTGTACTGTTCTTACACATGTCCATGCCAGAGTGTCTGACATCTCCAATGAATTGATTGCCCTGTTGTCAAATTCTGGATTTCAGTGAAAAGACTGTCAAAAGAGAGTTCATAGGTCGTAATATGGTGTTGTTTTTGTAAAGAGTACATAGAGATAATTTATCATAGCTTTATTATAATAAATACTGGTCTGGGTTTTGTTTAAAATACCTTTTCTGTTTAGTTCTGTGTTTCTTCATTAATTACTGTTATATATTTTCTCAATTCATTTCATAGATCCTCAACATAGAAACAATGTTGTCAGTTTTTTATATTTAATACACATTCCTTGTCCAGCTAGATATTAAAGAGATTCTTTCTTGAGTTTTATGATTTTATGTCCATATACTGGACAGCAACTGGCAACAAATGACAAACTGTTCACCCCTACTGTGCGCTATACTGCAAAATAAGCGAATAAGCCCAAAACAGATTTTTTTCCACAATGGCTGCATGACAGCTGAAGAAATTGCTTCAGAGATTCAAATGTTATATCTACTGTACGCTCCCTTGAAAACATCGGATGGTCTCACCTTCCATGGAACCAGCTGGGACTGAGCGGGCTTTTTCCTAAGGCATGTTAAGCTCAAAGGCAGCAAATGTGTCAGTATATTCAGATACCAGGATTATCGCAAGCTTGGATTACTAGAAGACTGCAGCCTGTTATGAAGCTGTGGGTTGAATGATTGGCAGACTGACTGTTTGATTGAATGTTAATTTCAATGACACTGACGGACTGACGGACTGACTGGCTGACTGACTGATAGATTGTTATGTTTATTGGAGGAGGGGCTTGCTCATTGTCACTTATATAAAATGTTATGAATTCTATATATTAGAGCCTAATTTGTATGAAGGGTTTGTATTGTACATAGTTCCCAATTGCGCTGCTTCTGTACATGGCCCTCATCAGCTGTGTTTTTCCCCTTCCCCGAATCCTCTTGTTCACTCCATTCATGCTCGTTCTTGGTTCTTTGAACAAAGATGTTGATAACGTAGATGTGAATTTCATGAAAACAACAATCCTGTACAGAAGCTGTAAAACTGACTAAATATATCCAAGTATTCATCAACTGTATCACATTCTTTTATTTATGGGGGATGGTGAGGGTGGAAATGTATATATGAATAAAAAAATGACAGTACATTTTACCAGTTGAATGCTCTTACTGTACGTGTCACTTCTTCATGTCTTAATTATACTGTTAACTACAGACAAAAAAATAGTCATTACAATCATTTTTCCCAGTTGTTTATTCTAATAAAACAGAGACAAACAGGTACATCTATTTGAAAATAATGTTCTGTACTATACAGAGACAAAGGTTAAAGCAAGCATGAACTGCCTAGTTGTCTCTCTCACTCTTATTATAGAGCAAAAGTACAGTATGTTCAAGAAATGCCTAGATTCAGTGGATAAACTGTACTATACAGACAAACTAGTTTGAGAAAATACTTTTCTGGAAATGCAGTCTCTTTATGCTTCTCAAATATCAGGCACATAGTTTAATGCAAACAATCTGTGAAAAGAGCAGCATTCTCTTTGCATTTAATGTGAGACAAAACAAAACACACAGGCCCTAGACTATATAATTACATCTTGGAGCTTTTCTGATCTCACACCATGTGTGACGGAACAGATTTCCTAATAATCGAGCGTGCCAGATAGTTGGACACAGAGAGGCAAAGCAGTGTCCCAGTCCCTTGGAGATGGGAAGATTGAGAGCGGGACCGATAGCGTCTGTTGTGGGAGTTTGCTGCGGCACCTGCCACGGAATCCTGCGACTCGGCAGTTAGGATCAGCAGCCGGCTTTAAACAGATTAGCGCCTCCGGGGGGAGAAATCCGCTGCCTTTAGCTGGCTCACAACTTATCAGTAATTAAAGTGGATGCCAGGTTTGTGTGTTCATCGCCCGTCCATGGGGTGCATTTATAGCTGTCCTCATTAAGGCACCACTTCCAAAGTTTGGCCTTAATGCTCACATCTAACAAGACTATAAGGTGTACCGATGCCCTGTACGGCAGTATACTGGCAATGTTGTAACAAACACCAGACACAAACACGTCTACAAACCTTAATAAACTGTCGAGTGAGAAAGTACCACTCTCAGTGCCTCACAGAAGAAGCAAAGAAAACATACATACAATCTTCCACATACAGTATACAGCCACATACACTTACAGTACAGCCTGTTTCACATACATAGATTAAGCCTAGTCCAAGTCAAAAATAAAACTGTGAAGATCTCTATTTAAACAAATGATTTGTCAAGGATTAAGCTTAATCTATATATGACATCCTGAACCTTGGTGTTTACATTAGCTGCATTAACTGCACCTTAAATAACGTAATTTGTCAGTTGACTGTTGAACTTGAACTATAACCAGTGCAAAAAATGTATTCTCTCTTGTGTCTCTCTTGTAACCCAGTGGACCAATCTTACATTTTGAAATGGCTAATGTGTGCATTCAAAGCCACTCCCATAATTAACATTACATTAAACAGGTTATTCACACACTGAAACACGGAATATATTTGAGGAACATCCTATCAGACTTGTTTGTACCAATGGGCTCTTCCCAAGAGGAGAGACATCCGGAAAATCATTTTATCTGAACAACGGGTTTTGGATCATGTCCACATTAAGCTATCCTCACCATCCCATTCACAATCTCTTCCTGACCTAAACCAGACTTTCTCCCCAACAGAATTTCTCCTTTAATCAAAAGTGGAATGGAAAAAATACCTTGCATGCCTCTGGGATATTTTTCCATTAACCATTTTGACACATGACTGACTGTGGGGGATTATTGGTTTTTGAAGAACTATTAACAGCTGTACATTTGCATTTTAATATAGTTCTCGTCAACTACTAATGCAATTTTGCTTCTCAGCTTTGTTGCCACCTTGTTCCTCGAGCAATTCAGACTAACAGCAAAAGCCCCTCTGGCTTTAATCATTTTAATTGCCATGAAAAATTAGTTTTCATTAATCACATCTGAATCTGGTTATTACTGCATTCTTCCAAACTGTTGTTCATTCTTTCTGGATATTTCCAAGTAGCCAAACTGTATTGTTTTTATTAAAGGGGAATTCTGGTAAATTTTGACCTGGATCTTATTTAGGTATTTCTCTACACTGAAGCAATTCTTTGTGAATTAACTCGAGACTCCATATATTATGTTGAGACTCCATATATTATGATAGAAATAAATGGGGCCATTGATAAAAGCACCCTCTAACTCATTGAAAACATATCAGCTGTTTTTTGCTTCCTGGTTCCTTGCAGAGGATGCATGTTTGACAGTTGTAGAGACAATGTATGGCTTATTAATCGCTTATCAAAAGAAGAAAAGGTAATTGAGTTAATGTTAAAATGTGTTTTGTGATTTCGATAATAACCTATCAAGTCTCAAAAATTGTTGGACTCAATTTTGTTCACAAAACAACACTTACACTCAGTAATGGGAATTTTAAGAACAGAAAGTTCACTTATTTCTAGATCATATTTCATTACTTTTATGAAGTACTGTAGCATAATCAGGTAATAGAAACCATGGTAACTGATGAATCTTGAACATTTCTTAAATTGACAGCTGCCCACACTGCCCAGATTCCATTAGAGCTACATCACTAGCTCTAAAATGACAGCGGGATAAAGGTTAGCCTCATATTTAATGACACACACGTCCCAGGGGGTGCAAGAGAGCTTTCTCAGAAAATAAGTGATTCTTAGCAGGGTGTTTATTATCCTTATTAAAAGTTCAATAACACTAATAAAACAAATTTAATTAACACTGATTACGTCTGAAAAAAAGCACTGCCATGGGGCTTCTAAAATAAGTCAGATGAAACCCATATAGCCTTTTAATCTTATTTTGAAGAATTAATTACGTGCACACCCTTTAAGAACACGCCCCTTCCAGACCCAATTATCTTTTACCTTTTTTCGTCATATGACCCCAGGAGATGACATCACAACTATTTTAAACTTTTATTCTGTACACATTGTAGAAGTCAGCAACAGCGCCACAGTACTGGACTTGCTGACCGAGGGTTAATAGATTCGAACAAAGCTGTGGACTCTCCCTCTATCTCTGCATTAATAGGAGCTCAAAGGTCAGGTTCAGGGGTTCGTAGTTCATGCTATAGGCATTATATCCACTGATGAAAGGAGGAGGCAGTTTATTTTCTCTAATGGTATAACTGTTAAGTTAAAACCATCCTTCATTATCTCACAAGTCCATAAAAGGATTAATTACTCTAAATTTTTAGTGATGACCATATGCCACAAAATGACTAGGCCACAGGGGCAAAGGGAATATTAACTTTCTGTAGAATAATGAGCTATTTTTTAAATGTTATCTGTCAAAAATGGCAATGAAAAGGTTGACTAAAGATTCATTTTATTGGCTGTATTTTTTGATGGCATCATGCAGCGCCAGGTTATCATAACGTTTGTCAGTCCTGTGACATTTTCTGTTTTGCACATCAACTAACTGAATAGTTAGTTGAGGTGCAGGCAGAGGTGACCTGTGAAAGATGCCTAAAGGTCAAGCGTGACCTCTGATGTGGCTGACATGAATGCGCTTGTACACACCGGCATAAAGACCGCAACGCAGTCGGTCAAAGAATGGGAAAGATAGGTCACTAGATACTGTATATGGAACGAGTCGGATTACCTTTCTGTAGAGGCTGAGAAAAGGAACCGATGTGTACGTATTGTTTCGTTATGACAGGGTTATCCATTATAGACAATAATAGGAGGCCCATTGGGTGGGGAGTGTTGGTGACAAGGCTAAAAGAGGTATTTGGATTTCTAGAGGCACACTCCAGGCTTTCAATAACAGGATTAATGTAGCCCTGGGTGCTACTGTTCCGGTTGGAGAGGGATCAATCGGGAAATGGCAAAAGCGTATTAAAAGGATTATAGATTAGCAATTAGATGTCTTCTGACTTGGGGTTAGAAACCAATCTCCCACAGTATTCTGAGTCTCTAGGTGAGTTGTCTTCAGACATGTTGTACAGTATCCTCCACAGTTCGAGTCCCTGAGTTGGTCTGACTTTGTCCACAGTGTCTGGAATCGTGAGTGAAATTGTTGTTCTTCTGAAACCTTTTATTTAATGTCTGCCACATTTATATTTAACCATCCATTATCTGCACCAGTCTTAGTGAAAGCCTTTACCTGTCCAGCCCATCTCAAGCTCGGCTTTCAATTTTGACTACAACTAAATGGACGTGTAGCGACAGTAATATGAACACTTAAAATAGATGATTTTTCATCAGAGCTGCTTTAAATAATATTAAAATTAGGCAGAAACCTTATTGGGTTTAAAAGGAATCTTTGTTTTTCATCTCTTGTTGTCATTATTGTGTTTCAGAATAAAATGCAGGAATGTGTTTCCATTATCACTGTTATTACCGGCTTTCATAAAACATGTTCAAATTATACTTAAATTTAAAGTCAAGCACAACTTCATCTAGTTCCTTTAAAATAAGAAGAGCCTAGTGGCTTGTTAAACCAAATGAAAACATGCATTATTACATTTAATAAAATAAAATATACCATATAATATATTATATATTATATATATAAAACTCTTGCCATAATTAATATATATTTTATAATGGATAGTTAATCGGCATATGGAAAATTGACTTTGCTTAGACAAAATACAAATACATTACATGTATACTACATGTTTATGTTGCATAAATACAGTAGATTATAACTGCAAATATATATATATATATATATATATCATTATTTGAAGTTTATTATTTGTTTGTTGTTTTGTGATTTTTACTGCAGAAAAGAACCAGGGCTTTCCCAGGAACCACTGTCACATTCTACCATTATCAGGCATTTTATTTGGAATGTCATAAAGGAGCATGATCATTCAGATTGTTAAGGGATTAGCATGAAAAGCATCACTGCCTGCTTCAGCTAATTGTCTTCATCTGGATACTAATTACATTTCACTGATCAACATACATTGTACATGACCCTTAAACGCTTCACAATTACTTTATTACTCAGGTGTCTACTTATTCCAATTACAGTATTGCTTTCATACAAATGACAATAAAATAAACAAACAGTAAATGCCGCCTGCGTTGTTGAAGCTCTTTAGTCCACCTCTGCACATGCAGGCCTATAATTACAAATCCGAATGCATGCTTTATATGAAGAGTAAATACCATTAATTATAGCCTGCAAGCAATATAGACTCATGGCTGGGAGTCAAACAGCTCTGCATTTGGTAGTCCCTAAATTGTGCTCCTGTTGGCAGGCATATATGGAAAAAGACACAGCCTTGGACTTGATGCCTTGCGCATGTGGCAGTGGAAATGTCATATGATTTACTGGCATTTAATCACATTCATGTAGGTAGGAATAATTTAGATTTGTTTGTTGGTTTACTACTACTTTATGTGAAACAATCCTGCATTGTGCACTTTTATTTGTCTGTATCTAAAACATTTCGAACAGACTGAAATATGCAACAAACTATTACAGTTTGCTGGACATCTCACCATAACCTTTACTGGTTTATAAAGAGAAAGTTGTGATATAAACTGTAGTTTTGGAATTAGGTCAATGTCCTCTAATTAAAACTTCCCTCAACCTTGGCTTCAGCTGCCGCTTTTCTACAGAACTACTGTACGCTTTCCTGCAGGATCTATAGGTGAGTTCTCACAAACAACCTTCCTAAGTAGAAAGTGAAAGGAGGCAGGAACTGGACTGTGTCCAATGTATATTGATTTGTGGGCCACCGTGCCCCATGTCCTGGTTCTGTGTAAATACGCAGTGTGAGAATGTCCTCAAACAAATGGACTTCTTCATTGGTTGTGACAGATCCATTGATTTTGATGGACAGGAACTAATTTTTCCATCATACATAAATAAAAACAAAAGAATGGGTTGATAAAGTGGCTTATTAAAGCCAGGTGTTCTGCAAACCATATAAATGCAAATGTTTGTGTGCTACAGTGTAGGCTTTATCATTACTACAAAAAACAAAAAAACAAAAAACAAAACAACAAACTCACTCACTGGTTGATTATGATCCAGAAATATATGTGTGTTTCATAATGATGGACTTGATTTGAAATCGCTCTATCTTTTTAACTACAAACAGCCTGAACAGCATGAATTAAACTCTTACCACTTGAAAGAGAGGGGTATAGAGTTTACTTTAGATAACACTTCATAACTCTTCCGTTTGTAATTTGTTGTGTAATTGTAACATGAAATACAGTATACTGGTGTAAAATTGGGTCCATCATTTTGAAACACCCTGCTTTTCAACATTATCAACATTATCACTGACAAGGCGTGCATGTTGCAAATACTGGCTGCCTATGTGTACAGTACTATCATCATTGTCTTTGTACACAATTTGCGGACGGGCCCTATCTTTGAGGTCATGTGTTGAGTGTGTTTTGTAATGTTGATTTGTCTGCATTATTCATCATAGATTTGATATTTTTTACCAAACATTTCCCTTTTGATAACTGTAGTGTTCGCGTCTGTTCTGATGCAATCATAGACCAGTGACACCTTAGCATAAAACGTGATCCTTTTGCGTATCTTCCAAAATTGAGTCATTGAGAGCCATTTTATAAACAAGGCAAACGCAGAAGTGTGACAACAGCACAGCAGAATATCTATCTGTACCAACACAGGCTTATGAGTAGCCACTGCATGCTGGGCCCCGAAATGGGGAACAATCTGAAATAAGATCTTCATCAATCAGACAGAACCCATTGGCGAGCCAAGGGTTTCAGTGACACCGCGTGAGAACAGTGAGATATTTATCGAAAGAAGAATTAATATCCCCTCCCAGTGACAGAGATATCACAAGGAACAAGGACTCGGCTTGTGTGCCTGGTGTGTTTATGACTCTGGCTATAGCTTCTGCATGGTGACAATTGGTGACCTTGTTTAAAAGAAAGGCAAGGCACACTGCAGGGTATCTCACTAAACCCTTTTCACAGAAAATGAAACATACATTCTGTGTGTGTGTGTGTGTGTGTCTGTGTGTGTGTGTGTGTGTGCATGTTAGTGTGTGTTACGGTGTGTGCATGTTAGTGTGTGTTACGGTGTGTGCAATAAAGGTCCTCTATCATAATACGTTTTCTAGCTGTGTGGTCAGTTGTGTTGTCTAAAGAACCTGAAAGGGCTGGACTAATCTTAAAATCTGTCTAATGTGTCATTTTGCCAAAATCTCTTTCTGAAATAAAGTATTGCATACAACCAGCCAGTCAGATTTGGCCACAGGTGTGACATCCTTTTTGTATTGCACTATAACCAATCATATCTGACCTATCCTGCAACTCGTAGATAGCTAACCATGTTAGGCATGTTAAATACAGGGCAACACCAACTGGAATGTTAGAAAAGTGAACGTGAGAAAAGCCTGCCCAAATTGTTACTTGGAACCTCTAATGAAACAGCCAAGCAACACTTGCTTTAGTATCACCAACAAAAGATTACAGAAGTCAAAGACAATGATGTTACTACGCTTAAAGATACCATGCTTAAAGAATTACATTCAAAACTTTGACAGAGGTCTAACCGGAATGTTCCCAAATTTACACGACGACTTCCCAATTCACAAATGCATCCGTCTTTGATTTGCTCTCTAGTCAGCCAAACCCAGTGAGTGGAGGTCCACGTCTCGACAAGCTCCTCATCCTCATAATCACTCCTGTCACAGCCAATGAGCTGGCACCATGAGAAATTTCCCCCAGTCATCATTGTCATGCGCAATGCCTTGTACTTAGCCCTGTCACCTGTAATTAGTGTCAGGAGCCAACGGCAGCCCAGCTGACACTGAGTTAAGCTATATGACAACCTGTCACTTTCTCTGCCTCGCCTTTTTCACTGTGCCTCACTCTGTTGTTCACATAGGGCAGTCCAGGAAGCTTGACATCAAACTCTTGTATTGAATAATTGGATGTTAAGGGTATAATGTAGATGTAACCAATAATGCCATTTTCTTTTATTGTGTTAAATAAATTAGGTCAAATTGGTAATTGGTGCTAAAGGTGGGGGAGATATGATCCTCTAGTATTCTACTGTATATATCCCTGGAATTATTAATCTGATTAATTATGGCTCTATCGCTGTGAAGGAATCTATATTCAGTAAGAAATTAGTTTTTTGAGCATGTTCATTTTCAGACTATTCAAACTGACTAAATAATAAGATGCATGATTTATTTCTGCACCAATATAGAAGTACAACCTCTGTTAATGTATCTGTCTGAGTTCATCTTTCCATTCAAAGCAGTTATTTCTTCTAGGCTTTCACTTCAATTTAAGAAGAAAATAAATTCTTAAACTTTGCTGGATGGGAAGCAGCCAAGTTACATTTTAAATCAAAGTTATGAATATTTTTAACTAGATGTAATATTCCACCACATACCGTTTATTCATACCTCAAGTTTTGTTTCTGCTTTTAGGCATTAATCAGTGCACAATTCTCATTTGTCATTATTGTGTCTCACATTCAATTCAGCAATTATGACGTGTTTGCAGTCCTTGTATTATTAGCAACTAAACTGACAAGCTGTTGATTTGGCTCATGGCTGATTTCATTAGGGCGGCTAGCTGTGGACATCCAACGTCTAATGAACAGCTAACGTGAGAACACAAGCTATTACGATGTTGCATTCTGTGGGCTTAATGGTATTGCGGTCTGGTTTTTCAGAGGCTAACGATGCATTGTGTTCCTACCTATTTGTGCGCAGGGGCAATGTCTCTACATTATGAGAATTTGTATTTATTTATTTATTTTTTAATCGGCTCCGGTACTCTGTCTGCTCCATGCTACAAGAACACTGAATGCAATATCATCCGGACCAGGTATTGCTGTTGCTATAGCAATTGTAATTACAAAAGGTTCATTAACTCGCAACAGTTTTACCAGTCAAAGGGGGGTTCGCATTAACAGAATTTACATATTGAGGAAATTAACACTACTGGCATGAAACCGATGTCATTAAATTCAGACTATCCCTGACAGAAATGAAGTAATGGTGGTAAGAATGGTATAGCTGTAAAAGAGGGAGAACCTACTGGTTAATTACATTTGCCCATTTGCTGTGGTTTACTTAATATATGGCACAGTTAAAAAATATTCACCTTAGAGTGATACTGTAGGTCAATGCTGGTGCTCTTTGACATAATTAGTCAAAAGGGACAGTATACTGTAGCTTTTAATTCATCACAAATAACCAATACCTCAGGCTTGATGTCTAGACTTAATAGGAATAAAGTGCTATATTTAGATATTAACTTTTATTACAAAACAATAACTACTCTACTGGATGTGTATACTGTATATATATATGTATATATATATATACACAGTATATGTGTGTGTGTGTGTGTGTGTTTGTGTGTGTGTGCAGTATGTGATGCATATTCATCCTGGAATTCTTAGAACATTGTTACAGAGAACACATAAGCAACAATAAAACTTTTGTCTTTGAATTATGCAATCACATTTTTGAATGAAACGTGTTTATGTATTCCTGATACAGCATCACATATTCATTATAGCTGTTGTTTTCCTCTTTGCTAATGGAGAAGCATTCTGTTACGCCTTCTTTCGCAGCAGGAAGTGAAAACATTGAATCCACGAATCAGTCAAGCAAACTTGAATTCATTTAAAACTCACTGATTCTAATAGATTTGATAAACAAAATGTGTGGTTTTGTGTTGCTTCAGGCTGCCATTAGTCATAATGTATGCCTAATTTAACTATACTAATAAACATATACTAAATAACATAGAGTGTAGTAATGAATATACACAATGCAATAATAATAGTAACATGGTATACCATGTATTGAATACATTGTACATTAGACAAGACACCTATTTATTACCTAAATTACTAAAAATAAGGTAGAGTCTTTATAACAGTTGACTACAGTTATGAGTTATAGCTACTGTTTAAATGTTTTTTATTGTTTATTTTTTATGTTTACCTTACCAATAATGATGATCAACAATGATGTCTAGCAGTTCAGAAATCTAAAAGTTAAGCTTTAGATGTTGATGTTTAGCCTCTTAATTTTCTCTGCAGGCACCAAGTGAGATATGATAACTATGAAACGAAGCTGTTGATTTAGTGTTCCATATTAGCTGGAAATTGGGGCATTAATGAATCCTCACTGGGAGAGTATGAGCTCTAGAGACATTATTGAGATTCAGCGCAGCAACTCAACTCATCTGCTTATCAATCTGCTCTGTAATGAAATAGCACAGTGGGACCCTGGAATTCTCTCATTCCACTGCAGAACACATAAAGAAATATAACCTTTACAACACTGAGATTTCATTTACTTGATCCCTGGCTCTAATTGGAAAGAAATTGTGGGTCTCCTCAAGCAACTTCCTGAATATCTTTAATTTTCACTTCTCGTAACCATTGTGGCGATGTTCTTTTGGCTTCGAATTGCATGATATGGTCATTCTTGTTTTGAGAAAAGTGTTCAATCTGCCATCCCTGTTAACTACATTGTTCCTGATGATAGGGTGATGGTTATGGGAGTATTCATTAACTGTGATTGAACATCTTGGGTAGAGGTTAATAATTGTGCTGCAAGTTAAATTAAAAAGAAGAGAAGCAATATTTAACAGCAGAACATATTGAATTTTAAATAAAAATTCATCTTTTCCATTATTATAGGTACTGTATTTGAAGGCATTTAAACAAAGTTCAGTCAAGGCATTCAGTTTAATTTTCAAAACTCCAATAAGTTCCATTTTCAGTTTTCAACATTGTCATTTGACTAATGTCTGTTTACTGTATAATGTAATTTACACTGTATTAGGTGTATACTTCTATGAAAAGGCAGCTGGGTTGTAATATATAATCCCATCCTGAACACCAAAGCTCATTGTTATTGACCCTTTCCTGTAGCTTCATGTACAATCCAGGCTTGTGATTGGTGTTGCCATTCAAGCACATAATTAATCTCGATGTGGCTGCTGTGCTTGACTCACACAGAACTCTGCAGCCTTGATAAATCACTGGTAGCTCCAATCATATACCGAATGCATTTGAACAAAATGTAGCCACCTTTGAGACTGAGATCAATGCTTTTGACCCACCATGCACATGCTTCCCAACTGAAGTCTTAAATATATGGAACCAGTACATCCACTGGGGAGAAGTCAGTGAGTAAGTGCTGTTATTTTACAATTTGGTAATAGTGTTTTTCCTCTGAAAAATAACAGTATGGTGTTCTCCTTTTTTAACAGAGCCACGAGATATGGAATGTGTTCTGTACAAACACATTTAGAATCCAGACCTGTGAAGTACACGGTTATGTTTTCCAGTTAGGTTAGCCACCCCAATAGGCTCATGGGAAACTGTGACATACTGTAAACCAGGCACATAGCTAGGAAAGGCATCACATCAGCCACCAAATCCACTAGGAGGCTAACAGCTGAAGATGCATATTTAGAACACACTAAACTGAACTAACTGGCACTCACTTACAGTACATACTCTACAGTCAGTATTTCACATGAATTACACGTGCATTATTATAACAGAGAATACTGAGAGCCCAAAGGTAGTCATAGGGTGTAAAGTGTATTATGGGGTCTGATAAATAAGTACACTGAGCATATACCCACCGAAATCCATTGTTTTGCGTAATGTTTGCTAGACAACCCAGCTGTCAAGTTGCAATCAACCACCTGTAATCAGATGATGTAATCATAGCACTGGTGTTTAAGAGGAGCTGATAGAAATGGCCTCTGTGGATCCTTGAATGAAACAAATATGTTTTGTCACAGACAAGAAAAAAAAGAAGAAAAAAAAGAGATGATATATAATACATCTGATATGGAATTAACAGAACTGCTAATAAAGTGTAATCAATCAGAGCCAGGAGAGGAGGAGGGCTGTGAGAAGGGAAGACACAGACAGGAGGGGGAAAGACACTGAGAGTCCCTGTAGGCCGTGGAGAGCGAGAGCTAATAATCAGTTTGTACTTTGCTGATTACAGACTAATCATGGCCCAAACACAGAGTGCTAGTCTTACCGGTGCCCCGGAATATATTTACGGATGCAGCACACCCCTGTTCCGTTTCTTCTTCTTTGTCATGTGACGAGCAATCTGCTGAGAGAAGAAAATGAAATCAATGTCTATTATCTATTAAGAAGCTTCCCTGGGGTTCAATGGGTGGTAATATTTATGCTATCCGGGGAGCTCATTTGCATGTCAATGTGCGCACATGAACACAAGTGTAAACACAAATCAAAGACTAAAACAAATACAAGTGAGTATATCCACGTTTTAATCAGGCCTTTCCCTACATTGGTCTATGGAAAATTATTATTATTCAAACCTCTGCTTTGAAGAACGGTTATTAACCTGATCCACTAGTGATTGTGTCACACTTTCGCCTCAGCTCTGTCTAAAAACCTATGGACAGCTGCATGAGGAGGAGTAGGGAAGGGTGCGACCCGATGAGTGCGGTAGGGGGAGGGGTGGAGAGGATCGCCATCCACTTAGCACTCATCCAAGTGGCAAAATGTAAAACAACCAGCCATTCCAGACACATATTGGGGACTGCCCATTTAAGAGGAAAATAACCCTGTAAAGATTAAAGACTTACATGTACTTTATACGAGCCACTTTGAGGCATGACTAAATAACTCTTAACCGATTCATTACTGTTTTACCTGTAACCTGCAGCTATGCGCTATCTTAATGTCAATGTGAAACTCTGAAGAGATCTCAGGTTCTTCATCACAGAATCATGCATCTCCCTTTCATTAGCCACATAGAGCACACTGGCGGATGGGAAATTGAGCCGAACTAATTACAATTTAAACGAAACCATAATTGGACATTTTGCGCTTGTCATACGATGAGAGACAGATGGGTTTGTAATTGCATTACAAGTCTGACATCATGGCGGGGAGCTATACAGCACGCCACCCGTGCCCTTCATGGAAGTGGTCCACATTCAAAGACAATTTGGTCTTGATTTCCTTAATCACCCTGGCAGTGCTGACAATAGTCAACCAACAAAATTAGGAGATGTTACCTGCGTGATAGTAATGTATATAAAAGACGTTTGAAAATATGTCAAATATAAAAAACAGTTTTCTCTGTTTTCTCTATGATGTACAATACATTACTCCCTTATGTTCTAGTCTTAAGATAAAAAGCATGCAGCATGGCTAAGCAGGGTGCTGTATGTAATATGTCAACTCTTGAGGGAACATCGTGTCTGGGTGTATGAAGGATGGGCTCACATAAATCAGTTGTCGCTGCTGTGATGGGAGTTTTATAGGCCATAGGTTGTCAGCTTGCCAATCCACATGCCTCAGGCATAAGCCATGTCAGGATTTGTATTAGGTCAGTGTGGCCTACACCAGGCAAATTATAAGTAAAGTGTTGCAGGAGCCTTTCAACAGCAACTCAATTAAACACTTCACTTCTTCTATCTTCACTATTTAAACCTAAGGGAAAATAGGTCCAGGGTGCCACAAGGTGGTTTCTCCTGCAATTTCCACTCTGCTCAGAGTGCACACTTTAAAGATTTGTCATAGCATGGCAAAGCACATTTACGTGTCTGAAGGGAAAATGCCAAGAGTGACTGACACTTTCTATAAGTCTATGTTGCCCTGTCTGCTTTTGCACAGCACGGTGACATTAATTTATTAGGTGTGTACAATACGAATGTTTTCCTAAATACTTACATACATTATTAAGTGTCTCACAACAATATATCTAATTAACACAAAAGCTCTCTGACCCTCTTGGTCACATGTTACAATAAATGAACTGGTAACTAATTTGGGTTTTAATCCCCTGACAAGTAGAATAGCCTGCACCAAAACTCATCTTAACAAATGCTTAGGGAGGGATATCGCTATATTTTTCATTTAGAAAGCTTTTGCAGACATACGAATGTTGTAGCTCCTATGGCTGCCAGCATCGCCATAGCAACCAACTATTCATGTCTGCAGTCTTGGTTGGCATACAGTCAGATCTACAGCTACAATATCTGATCCGGGTTTTAGAATGATGATAATGACAAACATCTGGCTATTTATGCCCTTTTGTTCCTCATCTCTCCATCAAACATATAGAACAATGGACACTGCTAAACGACTGAACAAGACTCTTTGGACGTACTACAGAATAAACTATCATATTCGTTTTAATTTTAAAATCCATACAGACAGGATTAAATGACCATTATTAAGAGCTGAGTTTGTATTGTATTGTAGTGAAGGGTAATTTCAGATTAAATCACCCAATTCCATGCTTTTCTCATAAAGGTTTCTGCTGCTCTGGAAGTTTGCTACACAATGCCAGAGATAACATTTAACTTTATCGATCAGATCAGCTATGCCAAACACTTTTTTTCTTACTAACATACAACGTTGTAGAAAAACAACTACAACTGAACCTAAACCTAGTTTGGAAGTGGTGACATTCATTTGTGCATGTTTTGTTTTACAGACAGTATCAGCAGTAATACCTGACCTTTGCTCTTCACAACCTTACCATGAGTGATTTATTCATCCAATCCCTATGAAGAACATTCATATTAATTTAGGTTCAAAGCAGGTGAAGGGCTCGTTGTGAGGCTTTATTGGAGGATCAGAAAATCCCGTTGAGATCAAAATGAAAATGCTAAACCCCCAAACTTCAATTGAAGTTTGATATTATCCTCTGGCAAACATGAGTGGATTTGGTTTTAATAGCTGCCTTTAATCCCCGCGTTGCGGTTTAACTCAAAGAACTGCAGGTCAGCGATGAAAAACTTGAAAATATGATTATGTTATCCCAAAATGTTTGAACCCAAGAGAATAACCTGTCATGGGCTATGAGGAAGAATGAATAGCTAAAATTCCCATTTGGAATTACATTCTATTCCTTTGTATACAAATCGGCTTACTGATTGTTTTGACAGATGCACAACAATGCTGTATAAATTCATCCCTGGCTTTAGCCACCATGCTGGGATATCTATTGGTAGCGTAGCGGAGGTTCAAAAAGTCTACACAAACAAACGTGAACACCGGTTCCTGTGTGCAAACACATGCATATGCAAGTAGGGCCAACAGACATGTGCATGCACAGGTACACGCACACACACACACACACACACACACACACACACACACACACACGCACACACACACACACACACACACACACACACACACACACACACACACACTGGCATGGACAAAGGAGTTCCCAAACCCGTTAGTATTACAATTACATGCATGCTTTGCCCTGACTTTGAGATTAACATTTCATTGAAAATTAAAACCTGTACATCCAAAACAACAACAGGAGGAGAGCAAATCGCCAGCATTAGCTTATTATAGGACATTTACAAGCCAAATTGCTATTTATTATCCTATGACCACGGAAAAGCAATGCCAGCTTTGTAGCTGGTTACAGGCAATCAACCATTAAATCCATGGGGCTATCAACAGACATGCAGCTAGAAGGAGTCTACCTCTGTTTACGTTGGTGTGAACCAAATCAGTCATCTGCGATAAACCACTGGCAGAATGATCTTTACCTCCATGTGCCATCGTTGGATTAGAGGTAATTTCATACCTGGGAGGGGGTAAGATTAGCTACAGTACATCTATTACAGGTAGAAATGGAAAATAATGTTTATGTTATGTTCCTAATATTTTGATGAAGTTGACTCAAATTACTAAATTCATTAATTTAGCATATTGAGGTGTCATTCAATACATTCAATAGCATGATACAATATTGAGAAAACTATGTTTTAGTGTATATGAAGTTTTTCTGTGTGTGTGTGTGTGTGTGTGTGTGTGTGTGTGCATGCATGCATATGTTACTCTGTGTATGCATTGTGTGTTAGTGTCGATGTGTCCCTATGTGTTCAGATTGGATTTATGAATACCAAAACATCTTTCACTCTGTTATGGACTAAGTTAGTGCCACAATCCAGAGAGAGACGGAGAGAAAACCAGGCAATTATCAATCAAGGCAGCAGATTGGTGCATTTTAAACGACTCATTCATATAAAGATTTGTGGCAGCATTTCACTGCCTCTGATTAGAATCCCAGAATTGTAAATTGTGGCTAATTAGGCTGTCATGGGTTCATTAAGGGCTTCAGTGACTCAGCTCTCTCACCTGCATATATATTAAAACTCATTAGCCCCCTTGTCTGACACACTACTTGCATTAATTGCCATTGATGCCCTGGCCCTCCACGCAGGAGCCTTTTCATGCTCCCCTGCACAGCACAGTTAGCAACACTAAAGTCCTTTGGGTATAACCATTTCTTTCCTTCGCATTCTCTCTGTTACCATCAGCAGAATAGAAGAGGGAACCTCACACCTTTGACATCGTTAAGTTCCTCATGGTACAACACTGTAGGCCTCCAACTACAGAATACACTGACATATGCTGTAACAGGAGCAAGGCATTTCTGGCAAGGTTATTGAAACCACTTTAAGCACTGCGGCTTTCCTCCGCTATTCTCTGTAATGCCTGAAAAGAAGATCACTTTAAACAGCAAGTCATACTGTATCATCCATAGTTTTACACTGTAGTTTACCTAGATTATATAATTTTTAACCTCAAATTTTTGACCAGGAATGTCCATATACCGCGGTAACCATGAGAGGGATTATGGTGCTGCCTTTAATCTGTGAAATCCCTTGGCTTGAGAGGAACTACCACCAGCAAAAGCTGCACCAACACTGTGAGTGAGTTAGAAACCGAGGAAAATGACTGGACCCAACAGGCAACCATTACCACGTAATGGAGGAAGCCAGTAAATATCTCTAAGACAGATCCCACATTCCTTCATCTTAGTGATGTTGGCATCATACATCATTATCATACGCAGGTGAATATGTGCTGATGTAAAACTCCACATGTAATACACTATATTGAACTGTAGCACACATCTAACCTACACAACATCTGGTACCCATCACACCAACATGTCTGTTTTTACTTTGTTTTCAATAGCATAACATTCTCAATTCTCAATAGCATTAAACTATTAACTGGTTTGCTGATGGCATATTTATTCTTGGAAGAAAGGGCAGGAATTGTAGCCAATAGTGTTTACGATGTATTAAACCCACTCACTACATTCTACAGATCGACATATCATTTAATTGGATGTAAATATTAGAAAATGTCCCAAGATGGAGTCATTAGTATTTTAATGATAGCACCTGAATTATAACACCGGATGTGGTTTCACTGTGACTTTAACCGGGACATAGATTTTTCTTGATTAATGATGTAGCTATTGATAACAGCTCTCACATGAGGCCATTGACAAATGTACTGCCCCAAAGTAACACTGTTAATTCCCTGAGGTTCTCAGTATAGAAATCTACACCCATGAGTGTCGAAAATGTACGTAACCTTTCCTGTCTGCGTTTCTAATAATGTGGCTATTTACCCCACAGCAGAACATGGAGAAGTTAGCGCATCTCTTACAGAATGTGTATGTAATGTTCAAGAATACAGAGATCTTCTGATCAGCAGAAGCTGCCCTGGAGTGCCTGCATGTTGTCAAACAAACATCCAAAGTGCTCCTCCAGTGTGGTCTCAATACACTTCCCCCCTGCAGACTGTCTCCTATATGTCCTCCAGTGTGGTCTCAATACACT
>JAODUG010000003.1:1896922-1921922 GCA_027564795.1 Aphredoderus sayanus | reverse complement strand
ACATCACAACACAAACACATACACAGAAGAAGAAAAATAGGCCTACACGCATACACAGTTAAACACAGATGCAAACATTCTGTTTGTATGCTGTACACATAGACACATACAGTATACGGGCTAAACTCACTCACAAGCACAGCACAAGCATATGAGATGAATTTATCCACATGATGAAACACACACAAACACCCACACAGATGCCTAAACCCCCAAGACCTAACTGGCACATAACATGTAGGAGCCGTTCAGTAATTAACCTTTATGATGGGAAAGTGAGTGATGATGGTATTGCGTACCACCAGAATTAACCCCCCACCACAATGTAACATCATTTAATCCTGTTGCATGTTTGTGTTTGTGTCTGGGGTAAGAAACAGCATCATAATGATAAGCAAGGATAAAACGATCTCTCACTCTCTCCCACGCACACACACACACACACAACCATACGCACACGCACGCACACACACACACACACACACACATACGCACACGCACACACACACACAGTCTGTAAACTAAAAGAAGCGCCACAGTGTTGCAATATGACAGCCAATCCATCAGAGAAATAGAGGCTCTGTCTAAAGCACCAAGGAGAAAGCACCTACAAGTTTTATAAATAGTTGCACATTTTTAAAGGCTTTTGGAAGTCATCAGACATATGCCATCCATATTTTTTTGAGTATTCTACCGATAGACACTTTCATAGAATATGATTGAAACATCATAGCATACCGGTTGGCAGGGCAGGGAGAGGAGAGCACCTGGAGATGGTTAAGAGACCCAGCAGGTTGCTTGTGTACAACAAGCTGGATATTGTACACAGTGTGTGTGTGCGTGTGTGCGTGTGTTTTGTGAAATTCCACGAAACATAATTAGGTTGTACAAATAAAAAATATATTCCTAATATGAATGAATAGGTTATACATTACTCTATGGCGTAAGAATGATGTCGTTATGTATATTCAACAAAGTTAGAATATTTGTCCATTTGAATGTACTAAATGTAGCATGTAAAATAATTAATAAAATACCTTATTCCAGTTTAGGCTTTAACTTTCTCCCTTTGAGCTGAACTTTTCATTTCAGTTGATGTGCTTTGTTCTAACTTGAATGGCTATGGTATGAAAGATATAGCGGAGGAATTTTGGAAGTGTTGTTACAGTACACAGATTTCAATATAAGTCCAGCCCATAGGATCCCTTCAAACAACACAGCAAACAAAACATAAATGTATGTATAAATTGATCGAAGTTTGTGTATTTGTGGATGCAAAAACTTTACTGGGTGACAGTTTCAAACAATCACAAACGCTGTAGCTGAATTCATCCACATCAAATTTTTCTCCCTGCGCTTGGAATTGAAAATAGTTATTGGTCAGTGAAGATGGTAATATCAGAAGAAGGACAAACTAACTTCAAAGATGTATTTCACTGTGTCTAATTCCATGCTGAGAGAAAAAAAAAAACGTATCACAGCAGCCATTGAATAAAGTTGACTAGTATTGCAAGTGAGTACTAGACAGCTGTGGTGGCTCCACAGCCAGAGGGCCCAGGCTGGACATTCTACATGAATCTGTAGGTTTCCTTTCATCTAACGTGTGGCAGTAACAACCAGTCGACAGATTACAAACCTCCTGTGGTACAGCCCCACAGGTACCAATGACTTTGTACTGCATCAAACACACATAAACTGCAGAGTGAATGCAGTTTTACTGAACTCTAATTCAATGTTGATTTAAAAAAAATGTATACTCCTCAATATTTGCTAACTCATTGTTTATTTTCTCAACAACAAAAGAAACATCTGCCCGCAAAAATGTAGACAGAAGGAGGAGGAGCAGGGTGGAGTGTGAGGCAGGCTGATAGGATTTCAGTGCACCTGTAAACTTTATGCTGACTGAAAGGGACAGAATGAGATGAAGTTCTGCAGGGGAATATATTGTCCTCCAGGATGTATCGAAATGTGCTCGTGGAAGCTTAATCACGTCTGACAGCAAGAGAAGGTAAGATGAGGGAACATTGCCATAATCCTGCAGCAGCACTTACAGTTCATTAGACAGACCTCCCCACACTAGGCAAGCATAATACAGTATGTACACCAGTATAGGGTGGATGAAGGTGATGTAGACCTAAGTCTGCACTTATGCCCCACCCTCCCGCCAGCCAATGTAATTTATCTGGGTACAGACTCATGTAATGGACATGTTCTTTCAGTTTGACTCTTTTGATGGAGTGTCTGGCAATATGGGTGAAGATGAGTGTGTGATTATTTCTACCCTCGATGCATTATTAATTACAATGTCCATGGTTTTAGTCCCATTCCCCAGGTCTCCGCTGCATCCAAGGCCTTATAAGTCAGTATATGGAGGGTTCCCATACATTGTGGTGATAGTGAGGTCATCTGCATATTTAGCATAACTCCAGGGTGTTAAAGCAGATTGGCCCTTCTGCACTCTGCTTCGTACGTTTTGTATGAACCTCCATTATGCCCAAGTGAGCCAAAGTCATGCGAAAAATCGACAAAAACAGCATGAATGTCCATTTTGGGGTTGTTGTTCAGTGCTTCATACAAACTGCAGGATCTTGATCAGTCACATAGAGCCACAGTTGATCTGTGCCAAGAAACCATGCTGTGAGAAGGCAATGAGATTGGCAATATCTTCAATCAGGAGATCACACATGAGTTGATTTTAAAGCCAACAAATCAAACGTACTTATTTGTTACACTTACTGTACTAATGTTGTGTAAACAAACTTGTAAAGTGTAATGATATTTAAGACATTCTTTCATTATTATCAAGTGTGCTTTCAGATTAATTCTAAACTAAGATTGTTTTGATACTTTGCTTGCTTGCGAGGTAATTATTCCTTTGTAAACATTATACTGTATAAAGATAACATCATAATACACTGCCAGTGGGTAGAAATACAATTCACCAGCATTACATTTCTCTAAAATGAGACACACTCACAAAAGATAAATGCTTGTCACATGATTTACACCATATGAATGGCAAAATATTTCGATTTAAATGCAAACTGTTATGGTGGTGAGCTCCTATAGATCAACAGAAACATTTAGGTAGATGCTGCCCCATAAATAACATTAAACATAATTACTCCTCTTCCAATGAGGGTTTAAGCCTTATGTGACACATAGTGTCCTTATAGTAATGTTTTTATTTCCTTGTGTGTCCTACGTTCTGTGCACACACAAGTGTTATTCTTGTTCTTAATGTAATTGCCTCTGTCTTCTGGCTCATCGAGCTGACTGATATGTGGAGCGAGACAGTTTCTCAAGATCTCAGTGCTGTGAGCATGCATCTACTCGTCCCTTTAAATCAAACTTAGGAAAATCCCCATCCAATGTAATCGTCTGCTGTATTTTACACTGCCCCTCTGGACAAATAGAGTGAGACAATTCCGAAATGTATATGTTTGCACATCCTATTTGTCCCCGTTAGCTGGCTCAGGACTGCCAAGCATACTGGTATTTTGTCTATAGATTCTAATCACAATCTGCTGAATAAACGTTATGCGGGATGTTCGTATATGTGCACATCAGGAAAGACCTTCCATCTCCTGAAGTGATTTGCTTTAACACACTACATGAGTGTGTTTTCTCACATTTAAAACATCGTCCTTCATGTCCAGATGCTCGCTCAGCATGGATCTTGTTTACTAGTTAGAGCTTTAAAAGGCCCAGCAGAGGCTAGAAAGACTTTCATTATCAAATTAATATATGTTTTGACCTTAATTAAAGAGGGTGTGTGTGCAACTACATGTTTTCAGTTCTTCAGGTATTTCCAGCTGGGTCCGTGCATAATAGTATGTGCATCTCATGCCTGCAGAATGCTACCTGCAGGCATTTCACTTTTCATTCACTCATAGCCCTTCTGATCTTCACTTAATTTTCTAATATGTGGCTAAATGTTATTTTATTTTATTTGAAATCCATTTCATTTTGCTTAGATTGCTGATTTATAGCATGCAATTCTACAAGCTGTTTAGCTTTGCAGTCCTTACAGTACATTTCTATAGGAGCTCAGCCAATCAGTGTAGGTATTATAAAAAACACATAGTAAACAGCCATCTCTTAAAGAAAGAAATACAAATAAAGGATTAAGGATGAAACAGGTTTTAAAAGAGCATAAATTGCAAAACAAAAAGTTAAATGCATTTCAGATGGTTTACAAGCAGCTGCTCACCAATGTTATTTTTACACTTGTTGAATAGAAATATATTACCTATATAGTTCTTGTTTGTTATTGTTGAATATAACCGTATCTGCATTATCTCACTGGTCGAAGCAGTTTTATTCCTCCCTCAACAATCATGTGGCATAACATGTGTAACGACACAAATCTGAAAAGAAAAGATGACAGTATAGCAATGATGAGGATGACTGTTATGATGTCCTCCAAGTGTTGATGCAAGCTGATAAAAAAAACTGTTTTTTACAACACAGCACCATTTGTCATCAAACAAGGACAGTTGTAATCATCCCTTCCACAAGCTTGCCCATCCGTCTTCCCTTTACCGTGTATCAAAACCAATCTAGCCTAATTTATTTTAATCAGCTCTTGTTTGCTAAACTAGCAAAGTCAAAGGAGGACAAGGGAAACTGTTTGGCTCATTTTATGAAGCCTGAACCTTTACACCAATGTACTGTATCAATCAAAAAATGTCCTGCCAACAACATTGCAATTAAAAATTTGTATGTTTTAACATAAATATGTTTAACATACAAACATATTTCCAAAACACAACTGAATCAATGAATCAATAAATCAATCAATGTAATCTCAAATTATCTCATGTGTTGTTTTGTTCATGCTTTCCATGCAATGATGTAGCCTACTATCATGCAACTGTTAGAAAATGCTGTACGTTATAACCCCTTTAGTGACACATTACATTGGATGCATCAGAGGATACGTAACCCAAGACAAAATAAACCCTCTTTCTGATCGTCATACAACTATCATTACCATTATCATGTCATCACAATTTCAAATAGCATGTTGATGAAGTTTCATGTATTTGTTTTTTGTGTTTTGGCTGTATGAGTTGTGGTTTGTGATTGTAATGCACATATTCCCATTGGGGGTGAATACATTTCTATTATATTATATTTAATTGTATACAATTCTACTCTGGTACAAACCTGAATAGAATACTGTACTCTCTCTCCTCCTCTTCTCTCTATTCTCTTCTCTTCACAAAACTCTACACACATAATAACGAATATTCTATATATTCTTATAAAAAACAATTAGGCTATTGTATTATGTTTAAAATGAACATAATTAAAATCCATTCTTTTCTCAAAAAATAGATTACTCACTTCGTCACCATGGCTACAACATCCAACTCGCCAACGTCACTATCTTGTACACACCTAGAGTATGGGCTAACACAACATGCTGTAAGGAGACCTTCTTTGTTCGTCTAGTAAAAACGACACAAAACTGATAAAGTGAGTGATGTTTTCGATGTTATTATTTGCCATTAAGTCACCGTCTGTCTTTATCCATTGGAAACGTGTCAGTTCTCCAAAGCATGCCATTATTTGCAGACTCGTTTTATCGCCACTAACCTAGCCAGATTAGCTACTGTAAGTAGCACAGCTATCATACACGGCTAACGTTAACCTACGATAGTCAACTAGGTGGCTAGCAGTTCTGCTAACGCACAGTTAGCATGCTAACTGGTGCTAGCAACCTCAGTTAAAAGCTGCCGTGACATACAGTAGCTGCTCTGCGATGAGCGAAACAGTCGCAATTAAGTTTTAATACAGATTATGTATGTATTTTCATAGGCTAGTGTAATTAAGCAGGATTTGTGAAGTAGATCATCGTATGATACAGAAGAATCCTTCCTCTGCGTCACACTGCTGTTACTGCAGATACCTGCTGTGCTCTTTGTTTGATATTGGCTTGTTAGAAATAAAGGCATTTCACATGTTCTCAAACATGTTACCTCAAAGGGTTACAAGTATACTGTACTAGTGGCAGAATACAATACATTTAGAATGCTATTTGGGCGAATGAATGGCCTACATTTCAGAGCTATGTATATTCTATTTGCTGTAACTGCAGATTGATCCAATGTCTACCATCTCCTGAACATACATATGTCGTGCCTGTAATTATGACAATGTCTGACTGTCTCTTCACCCTCGTGATGTCCTTAAAAATATTGTATTTGGCCACCCGGCGGCGCCATCTGATTGTGTATGATTTGTGTTTTTTGTGTTTTTTTTAATTGGCATTGCTGTGTGTATTCTATTATTTATTAGTTATTTCTTTATATATTTGCGTTGTTTTTTCGTGCCTTTTAACCCTTCTGTTGTCCTCCGGTTTCAAACACATCTTGTTGTGCCAGCAGTGCAGGTCATATGTGTGTGTAAGATGTAGAATTAGGTTTAGTGCCTTCTATCTGCCACTGGTCATTTTGACCCGGAGGACATCATAAAAGTTAAAGATAACTTCTGGTAGAAGTGCACAGAGAATATGTATGATATATTTGCCTGATACAAGGGTTTCCAGTACAATACTAGTACTTAACACAATACATGAGTAGGCAGGTTGCAACTTAACAGAAATCTGAATATTTCTGTATTTACAGGTATGTACTCTATATGGTTTAGAGTCTACAGTGTTACAATTGTTTTTTGATTTAGCATTATTACTGTTTAACAGTAAAACTGATATAGCAAATACTATATAATTTAGGCTAATTCAATGACAAGGCTTCTATGTAATATAATTTCTTTAGTTAACTGGCTTATTAATATGTTTTTAGTGTAATTTTTAGGTAAAGGTGGAAATAGTCAGCCTACTATGAAACATTTTAATAACCTGTCTTGGTAGGTAAATCACCAGGTAAGGTGCAGACCTACATTTATGCTATAGGACAGGGGTCGCAACCCACGGCTCTATCTTTTAAAAATGCTTAGCTGCAACGTTTTCTTTTTTTTAATGTAAATTTGACACAAATACAGGTAGGACTCAAATAGGCCTGCATAGTTCAGTGTTTAATGTATTTCAAAGTAGGCCTACACATGCACACTGCACTTACGTTTGTTGTATTCTGTTTTTACGTTTATAAGCTGTGCTATGTTTTGCACCTCCATACTATCTTTAGTGGAAGAGGCGGCAAAATGGCTCTTTTCATAGTAACGGTTGCCGACCCCTGGCATAGGAGGTTTTTGAAGGTACTGTATCGCACAAAACTTGAAAAAATGCATAAGGCCACATGCAGATCACATTCCCCAAGTGTGTACAAAATGTTCAGAGGATCCTACAGTATCTTCCACTTTATTAGACGTTGACGCTGAGATGGGCGTTTTTAATGCAGGGAAGATGAGGAGTGACAGGGATTATATTCAAATTCACAATGAATGGTAATGATTAATCTGTTCCTACAGTGATTCTATCCTTTCAAATGTATTCTCCTTTCTTAGTGGACCGTGGTTTGAAGCGCAGGCAGGTGAAGCCTCTCGCTGCCTCCCTTTTGGATGTCCTCGATTACGACAGCTCAGATG
The DNA here is from genome assembly GCA_027564795.1 of Aphredoderus sayanus. Classification (NCBI taxonomy): domain Eukaryota; kingdom Metazoa; phylum Chordata; class Actinopteri; order Percopsiformes; family Aphredoderidae; genus Aphredoderus; species Aphredoderus sayanus. Next base: position 1,914,368 of record JAODUG010000003.1, on the reverse strand, counting down.
ACAGTGACTTTGAAGTAGGCGATGCTTCAGGTACCCCATTCATCCATTTTATTCATCCATCTACTGTAATACAAGCCAATTAACCATGAGCATAATTAAGTAGAGTAACCAAAAACTGTACTCGAGTAGATTTCGATTTAGAAAACTTTTATTAATCCCAAAAAGGACAATTCATTTGCAGCTGAGGCAGTAAAGAATAATAAAAGTATTGTTACTTAATAAGAATGACTCCAGTAGAATTTGGTCAGTATCCTTGATGCGCGGCCATTATTGAAATACCGGGATGTAAATAACAGAATGGAAAATCAGTGGCTTTTTTATCTGTAAAATTGGTGGGGCCCAATCATTTTGTATTAAATTAAACGATTAACAGGATAACTACAGTACTCGCTCTTGATTCTGATTTGTTTTAATGCCAGAGAATACCAGTGTCACAAAGCCTACACAACCAACCTCAGAAGAAATGATCCTATAATTAGCAAACATTTAGCAAAGATCGAGCTCAACACCATTGACAACAACAAAGTGCACAAACAACTTATTTTAAGGATACATCCATCTATAGATCCCTTCTATGACAATATTATGACAACATCCTTAATAGAGGAACACACTTGCACTCATCACTGAATCACTTATATGCTAAACACTTTTTCTTCAAAAACCACTCTATGTCAAACCTGTGGTCACTTCCACTGTACCAGCAGCAATTTGAGTGCCATAGCTGGTGGGCACATTTAGGCACTTTAAATTTCATTTTCCCCTTCAAACATAGGGATTCAAAACTGCTCCACGTTCATTTTCTAAAGGTAGCTAAGATAAGAATGTCTCCCCTGCAGATCTATACAATCAGAACGATCTCTCTTCTTCTTTCTGACTTGCTTGCGGCAGCACCAGACAAATAGATAGCCACTCTCAAATAGGCTCAGTGCTGTAGGGCTGCCATCCCCAATTGCAATTTTGGTTGCATTGTTTATATCTCCCAAATGGCCGACTTCCGGATTGATATGACTAATGAGCAGAATATTGCCAAATGTAGCAATAATAAAATTAAAGCAAAATCTACTTGAGTAGAACTAATTTTAGAAGTAATATTTTTTTGTTAATGTAAAGGAGTACATGTCAAGAATTACAGTCCCGAAAATATTTCAGTCCCAACAACAGTAGCAGTGCTGCAGTCTGTTCTCGAACTCTGCTAACTAGGATATCATGCTAAATAGGGCTGCTTTGATTGTGAAATTCTGGGCCGATGCAATGTTTAAAATAACAATTTAACTCATAGCCGATGCTGATACCAATGTTGATAAAATACTCCCACGTTGCCGACATTCCATATGTGTGCATGGCACCTGTTGCCCTCTTCTCCAATTTAGCATTTAGGCAGGGCAAAATTTATGTGACAACAGATAAACATCAGCCACTGCCATCGGTGAATGTCATCTTATTTCCTGATAGGCTGATAGCAGTCAACAAGGCCAATATTGGCCGATACTTATATACGAATGATATATTGGTGAATCCCTAATGATAACCTAATATTTTGGTGCAGAATCCACATCCTCACTGAATTGTGAAGTCACCTTTTGTCATACATAGTTTTCATGTCCTCTCTGCTGCGGCCACTTCTGTTTGGCATTTTAATTCCCTCTTGTGTGGGAAGGGTACAGGATGGGGACAGAGGGAGACACTGTAAGACTGCAGTAATCACAGCAGGGTCTGAGGGCTCCATTGCTCTGCTGTCTGAAGCAGCACAGTACCACAAGCTAGGAGCTGATAATGAGGTCCAAAGAAACTGTGAATATTCCTGTTTGGAGGCCGTCACCTTGTATCTCACTGGTGATACAAGTCAGAAATGTGGCTGGTGTGTACTTGTGTGTATTGCATGTCTGTTAATCTGTATTGTGTGGTATTGATCAGCACATATTAAATATAGTGCCTTGTCCCAGGATCAGATGGCACAGGCAATGGCAGCGATGAGGAGGGCTCTAAAGGGAGTGCCGCGGCCTCCGACAGCGACTCCGACAACGTGGGCTCCGCCGACGACGGCATAGACGAGGAGGAGGCCAAACAGCTGGCGGCCGAGGACACGGTGACCGAGGACGACGAGAAGAGCAAGCAGCAGCCGTCCTCCGACAGCTCCTCCAGGGAGCCCCCCACCGGGACCTCCAAGGGCCGACGCAAGACCAAGAAGCCCTCACACCCAGAGAGTGCTGCGGCAGGCAGCAGAGGGGACGGCTGCACCTCCGGGACCGGTACCGGGACTGACACAGGCACAGAGACCGGGACTGGGGCCACGGCCACCGCGGCAACCGGGGCTGGTGCAGGGACCGGGGCCGGGGAGGGGGCCAGTGCGGGCGCCACCGAAGATGGTCCAGCGGAGCCAAAGAAGTGGAACTTCCGCAGGAACCGGCCCCTGCTGGACTTCACCACCATGGAGGAGCTGAACGAGATGGATGACTACGACAGCGAAGACGACAACGACTGGAGGCCCGCGGCTGGGAAGAAGAAAGGCAAGGCCGCCGCCCAGAAGGGGAGAGCGGAGGAAGAGGCTGGCACCGGTGCCAGCGACGACGAAGACGAGAATGAGGAGGATGATGATGAGGAGGAGGATGAGGATGAGGATGAGGACAAGGAAGGCGATGACAACGAGCAGAACAGCAGCAGCGACAGCGACAAGGAGGTGAAGAAGCCCAAGAGGAAGGCAAAGAGCTGTAGCGCGTTTGACGAGGACCTGACCAATGACAGCATGTCGCTGGGGAAGAGTAACGAGGTCTGTGTCCACTCAGGGTCCTTCCTTCACCTAAGCCCCTCCTATCTAAACCAGAGGTTCTCAAAGTGTCCCACGGCCCCACGGCCCCCAAAAATAATTGGTTTATAGCCTGTGACCCAGGGTCGCAAGCTAACAGCTCTTCTTTCTGCTCTGTAATATTAGGTCTTTTAGCAGACACAAAGTGACCTACAGTGACTACACTTACTATTAAGGAGCAGGTAGGTACTAACTACTACACCTTGGCTGGACATGCCGGGGATCGAACCCAACTTTCGGCTGGGAGCCGACCACCTTAACCACTAGTCTATCCTGCCCCCTGGTGCATAAATGTAGTCACACACAATATATGAGAAGACAATGCACAAGATAAACAGATAATGCAAAAGGAAATAACAGCACAACCAAGATGATAACAAATGTTTTGTTGCCGATAATAAAACTAGATTAGCTCCCGACCCCTGCCTTAAATGTGTTGAGTCGACACATTCATAAAAGTCACTGAAGTTGTAAGTTGAGAAGTTGAGATGGAGCGGGGCCCAGGGAGTGGCTTTAGAGCTTTGTCTAATTGATTTGGCGTGGTTGACATGCTAAATGCCAGTAGCTGAGTTTGTGCGCTCCCTTATTCCCCAGGATATGTTGCAAGAGCGCGCCCAGAGCTGGAGCGCCCAGAGGATGGAGCACATCCTGATCTGCTGCGTGTGTCTGGGAGACAACAGCGAGGATGCCGATGAGATCATCCAGTGTGACAACTGTGGTGTGACAGTGCATGAAGGTAAAGCCCACGCCTCACCCTCTAGTGCTGTACAGTCTACTATTGACACTCATAGATTACATTGATTACCATCCATCCATCCATAAGCGGTTGAGGATGGATACATAGATTACATTAGATTTTATTAATCAGGTTGGGGATACACATACAGATGTCTTTAGATTGGCACAGTAGAGAACATATTTTCATTGCAGCTGCATCTTTTAAAAATTTTCTTATTTCATTGATCTCCCTTCTATAAACAGAAATAGTTGTTGCACTAACAAAACAAAAACATATATCTATTGCTGCTTGGTCAAACTGAGGGCTTGCCAGAAATGTCTTGCCCATTCAATTGAACTGAATGGGCAAACCTGTAGTAATGGAAACCATTCTGTCTCAGATATGTCATATTATATGCAAGTATAAACAAATCACATTTGTAGTCCAGTAAAATGTCTTGTGTACACCATTACCCTCATGATGATCAGGAAGTATCTCTAAAGTCAGAGGAAACAGTTAAGCTCATGTCCTTATTTATCAGCTCGCCATCTCTCTGACATGTTGGAAACAGAATCAATTACATTTTAAATTCGGCCTTCGCTCCAGGACAGCCTTAGTTAAGTCTGACCATGCAGAGTGGATCAATTTAAGGCGGCTAATTTTCAATCATTGCATTTATTTATTTATTTGCCCCTGTTTTACTAATTTGAAGACACCTTGAAAAGCCAGATTTACAGACTTTACTCCAATATAAATAGTTTTCTAGGACGCTGACAAGAGGATAAAGGCTTGTAACATACTTAATCATGCCTATTGGTTGTGCCATGACATGAATCGATGGACTAGCAAAATTCCTGACATTTTTTACATTTTCAAGATAACTTTGTTCTACCCTGAACAAATGGTGTGCAGTTTTGAGGCATTTGGTTTTATTGACAGTTTTGACACCTTTACTGCTGTGGGTACAGCTGTTGAACAAAATATATCAGAGTTGATATTTAGGATACTGACATACATTCACCAAAGGAATTGCTACATTTATTTGTTTTTCTTGTTGAATGGTTTCACTTAACTAACTGACTATGGCTCATTTTACAGTATTGATGCAACTGGCACAGCTTCAGATTGAGCAGATTTAAATGTTCCTGGCTCCATTAGGTTGCTATTAATATGTTTCTCCTTGCATGGTTGAAAAGCGATGGATGCTGCAGTAATGTGTGGCACTGGCATGTGGACTTGTAACTGTTATATAGATATAAAATGAGTCACCACTTTATTGGTACTCGTTAATGCAGCATATGCACATTCACTTACTTACGGCACACACATACATAGAGCAGGTGCTGGTTTATCTTGTTCTTCTGGTTGGTTGATATTATGTTCCTCTGAGCCACACTATCTCCCAGCTACAGGACCAAGCAGGGGGTTGAGAGAGAGAGGGCAGCGGGTAGTCCTTATCTTTCCTCTCTGAAGATTTCACCGTCTCCTTTTTATTTCCTCTTAAATATGTAACCAAACTGTCAGTTATTTTATTTCCCTGTGTTCTGGGACTCAAAGATCAGGCTATATTCCTAGTGTATGGCCAAAATAAATGTCCTTTGTAACTGTTTTTGGCAGGATATAATCTATTATGTCCTGAGATATATGGCCAAGTAAATGTCTTCCAAAGACAGTGGAAAATCAGTTTTGGAACAGTTGTATTTCCCAATATAATTTGCAGTTAGAAGTACAGCCATTCACAGAGTGTCTGAGTGACTGGTTGAAAATGTTCTGAGATGCCACCAGGCAGTGTGCTTGGGTGTACATGTTATATTGCAGGTGTAGCAGTGACTGTCACCGGGGAAGGGTGATGAGTTTAGGTGAGAAAGTGCAAAGAGTCAAATAGTAAACTTGCTAACCCAGGCGGAGACATAGAAAGTTCTGCACATTGCCACGCCGTTGCCGTGGGAGACAAGCAGGGCTGCTGTCCCCGACTGGCTGGCCAGCTGTTCCTTCTAAAAAAGGGCCCCGCCCCTGCCAGACGCCTGCCTGCCCAAACCCGGCAGTTTGGCACCACAGTGCCAGCCGCCCTGAGGGATGGGGGAAGGGGGAGGGGAGGGGGGGCCTCCAACAGGAGCTGGAGGGAGGACGCCCGCGTGTCACAAATGCTCGCGTGAACTTAGGCGATCACCTGGAAAGGTCGAACAGAAATTGTTATTGAAAACATCTTTTGATCCTGACTTTTGATGCTCTTTTGCATTACAACTCCTTGCAGTGCATTTAGCTTCAACTGAACCCACCATCAAAGGACTACTGTAATCTCTAATGAAAGAAAGAAATGGCTGAAATCTTGCAAAAATAGAGCCGTTGTCTTACAGTGTGTATTATGTGGATGTTGTTGCTTTAATGCCAGTGCAGTTCCCACCCTAGTTCACTTCAATTGAGAGGTACATTGTCGATGCCAGCATGGGGTTCACGTTGAAATGTGCTCATGTCTTGTCGTGCCATGCAAACGTCCTTCACCGGGCCGTGTGTTGGCTTCTCCATCTGTGTCGCTACCAGCAACATGTCATCTTGATCCTGCACCTGCTACAGAGACAGCCAGGTGACATTACCACAGGGGTAGTGGCACTGGGAAGGAAACCATGTAAAACAGATCAGTTTATACAGGGAATGCGGGTAATAATTCCACATGTAGAAAACGGCTTCGGTGTCATTGCTGAGTACGTGGGTTCATCTACACTGTCACTGTAAAGCTGTGGTGTACACACTTTGTAAATGTTTAGAGGCATAGTGTTGGGATATGGAGTTGGAGACCACGGGGGGGGGGGGGAGACAGACAGACAGAGAGCGAGGGAGAGAGAGAGAGAGGGAGGGAGACAGAGAGGAAGATACAGGGGTGGACCGGTGAGGCAGAGATGAGAGATGAGCTGTCGTCGTGCGGAGCTCGCGTGAGTCCGTCTCGCTGCTCGACTCTGGCACTCCTCTGTGCTCGCCTCATGCAGACAGCACCCGGGCACCTCCCCCGGTCCAGAGGAGAGGCGGAGATGAAAGGTCTGTGCACAGGAGCTCCGTGAGAGATGAAAAGCCATGGTGAGCAGGGGCCCGTAGAGCCAGAGTTGGTTTCAGAAGATCGTTGCGTGCCTGTGCCGAGCAGCCTTTTGATCAGCCGACATCATTAGCTGCGCAGCTGACTCTCTCGCTCCCTTTGTTTGTTTTGCACTCTAAACGTTCTAACAGATGTTGCTTTTTTGTTGATCTCTGCTCTCGATGCTCTCTCTGTTACCCGGGGGTCATCAGGCTAACATCACAGTGGCCGTAATCGTTTTTTATTTTTGTCTTATTTCTGTTACTACTACAAATTAAATAAAAGCAGTATTGATTTTGGCACAACCCAGTGAGTTCTGGACTGTAAACTTAATTATTTTCCTAAATGTGCTCATTCATTTATGTAGCCTCAGCTTCTTTGTTTAAATGCATACCAGAGGAGAGAGGTTTCACACAGTTTTACATTTTAAGTACTAAATTAATTAAAAAAGTGTGACTTTAGTTGTTTAAACTGCAAAACAAAATTCTGTGGACCTGCACAATAGGATACATTGTATACTGTATGTTGAGTGGCTCCATTTAGTCAGTTAGGCCTATTATTATCTTTTATTTATAATTATAAAGTATTTGACCTGAGTTGAAGCAGATGGGCCACCATTTAATTACAAATATGCACATGAATGAATGAAACGTCACGTTCAAACTAGACTAAAGCTAATGTAAAATGCCTATTGCAATTTTGAAAATATGAATTACTTAAAGGAGCAATCAGAAATTATTTAGCAGTTGATAATGTGATCAGCCCCTCCTACATCTTAAAGCTCAAGGCGGCATGGAGGACCCAGAGCATGTGCATTTAGTCTTGCTCACCCACAGCTCGCTCCCCCGCGCTCCCTGAAAAATACCACAATACACACAGTGTTCATACTGTTTTCAAATCAAAGCAAATCGGTGAGACTTTTTGGGGGCCGTTATTTAAACAGTGGGACAAAATGATGGATTATCTCTTTAAAATAATATACTCAGAAATGCATGTTAAATTAAAACGAAACAAGTTGTAATAGCTAAAGAATATTGTATAGACCCAACGATTGTGCCTTTGTCTTGTCTAGCCACTGGATAGAACCCACAAAGATAAGATACTGCATTGTTGATCATGTTACTTCACCTCAATGATGAATAGAGACGTGGACATATTACTAGTTCGTTGATAGCTGCACATAGATTATTAGCATGAGACTTCTGCCAAGATGGAAATGAGCAGCATCAACGTGCTGTCAGAATAACAGATGGCTCCTGTTGCCTTTATGAGGTACTCGTCACTTATCTTCTCATCCCCCTCTGTCATTATCTTCATATTGTTGCACACACCGACGCCAGTTCATATTCTCCCACTTGATGCGTTTACATTAACGTCGTTTGGTTTTTCATTGCTCCCACGCGAGCTGGTGTCCTGGTAGACCCATCAGACTATTAACTCTTGATCCAGCTAAAAGTACCACTCTTGATATAGCCAACCCTACCATGGCCTTTCTCGTTTTATGGCCAAGCTCACCATTTCTGACAAGGCTAATCTTCACTTGGGGGGGATTATGAAGCTATCCTGTAGTCATCACTTCTTGTCAGCTTAGCTCATATTAGCCAGCGACCCCTGGCTTAGTGGTCTCGGCTTTGTATCTCGGTTCAAAGGGGAACAGTGAAGACTTGCGGTTCTGCCGTAAGACTGGTAAATCAGCCTGGTGATCTTTGGCGATGCCAGTCCCTTCTCTAGCAGCCCAGCTGTCACCAGTGGTGTTTCACTAATGCCGTTCTGAAAATAAATGTCGAGTGGCGTTGCATTGGCGTGCGCAGGGCTCCGTCTCCATATCCTGGCCACATACTGCGTCGGGAAATAGAGGGGAAAATGTGTGGCACTGTAGATTCACATGTTGGGCAGTTAGATTCTCAGCAGCCATCCTCATTTGAAGGTCAAGATGGGGCTCCAGCTGCGCCTTAATTGCCCCATTCTAGCAATCAGTAGCTTGATTGATGGGATCCTGGCTTTGGGTTGCCCTCAAACAGAAGAAACCAGAGGCCTGTAAAATGTAGGTCCTAGCCTGTGTGTAGCCCACCGTTGATATTAGCAATTCACCGTGACACTCGGCGAACAGTCTCTCAATCAAGAAGGGACATGCACACACCAAACAAAGTATAGAGCAGAATAAACAACTCCCTCTGCCTCAGTGTTTGCCTATGACGGGCTGCCTGAGTTCCTGGTGTGGTCCTCAGTGACAAGCATGCACAACACTAAGCTTTTGATTTGTGAGTCGTTCCTATTGCTCAGAAAGCCTGCAGGCTGGTTTACTGAATTAGGACTTAGTGCGTTATCTTCCCAGTGGAGGCAAAGCACTGATTGCTGCCCTCATTGGTAGTGAAGAGCACGTTTGGCTGGTGTAATAGCTGCCATAGAAACTGCATCAGCCTAGTAATTGTTTAGGCAACCTCTGAAAATTAAGAGGACAGCATTAAAATGCTTTCTTGTGGTTTCTCCTTGTTTGTCTGAAGGCACATTGTGATCGAATGTTCAATTTGGTAGTATTGCTGCTTCCCAGTATATTGATGTAGTACAATATTGTTGCAGAGATAGGCTTCTCTACTGTACCTGCAAACAATAAATAAGTCAACCCTGGGCACGGTTGGTATTGACTAAAAACAGAACAGAAACGCAGCAAAAACTGACATTAAAGGCACTGCTTAGAATGGCTTATAATACAGAGTTCGCAATAATGCCCAAATACAGCAGTACCCCCACAATCTGTTTTCTCTGTGCTTCAGGTTGCTATGGCGTTGACGGGGAGAGTGACTCCATCATGAGCTCTGCATCAGAGAACTCAACAGAACCTTGGTTCTGCGACGCGTGCAAGAACGGCGTGACTCCCAGCTGTGAGCTGTGCCCCAATCAAGACGGCATCTTCAAAGAGACGGACGCAGGGAGGTGGGCTACACATCCACATGTTTGAACCAAGGGTCCGTCTATGGCCATCTGTCTCCATTCAGCTCTAGCCTTTATCTATAGGCTAGCGTAGCACTTTAATTGGCCACGGTATTAGGCCTGCATTGTTGTGTTGTGTTTGTCATTGAAAACAGGTGGGCACTGTCTGAGTGAATTACTCTGAATATCTTGTCAAATGAACGTCTATATTAACGTCTATACTAACATGCAATTTGCTATTAATAAATATCTAATTGCTTTTATTTTGGGGCTTCCAAAGGTTATAATCATGTAGTATGGCCATAGGTTTTGGAAATGTGCGGGATAAATATTCCCATTGACCCAGTGGTCAGTTGTCATTTCTAAGAAGTGTTCCGAAACAAAATAAACGATTGACCTTCGATGGTCAGGGTTCTAGCGTTTGGCCAAAAAGCCAAACAAATCTAAATAGTGCACAAGTTCAGTATTAGGGAGAGGAAGAAGTCGGATTAAGCGAGAGGGAGGGAGAATGAAAGCAAAGGAAAGAAAGAGGAATGGAAAGAAGAGGGAGAAAAGAGAGAGAAAAGGGGAGTGAGCGTAAGGAGTGTGTTATGTGAAGCGTGGAGACTTCAGCCACCTTATCTCTGATAGGGCTCCTCAGCCAGGCTGCAGCTGAATTTACTCCTTCACTAGAGCATGAAAAACACAGCAAATTAAAGTGTGAAGCGCTTGCTTGCTAGAGATGGATATCTTTATATTGGACTACGGATTCTCTTCCCTAAAGTCCGCATTTGAAATTGTGTCATACTGAAGTGTAGCTAGAGTCTGGGGCTACATACATCTATGGATCTTTTATACCCCCTTTTGAAGTGTATGAACAGCTCGCTGCAGCCAGTTTTGAGACATCAACTGTGTTATTGTCTGGAGTAATTGACTGTCGTTGCAACTTAAGTGCACAAATGAGAATAATAGATTTAAATGAAATCGATGGTCATATTCTAGCAGGCTAACAAATATTTGAACCTCTTTAAGGACAATTCTTAGCGTAGTATTCTCTTTCCTTATGTTATATTTCCTTTATATTGCTAGATGGGTGCACGTGGTTTGTGCCCTGTATGTCCCTGGGGTGGCGTTTGGCGACATCGATAAGCTGCGACCAGTGACTCTCACTGAGATGAACTACTCAAAGTACGGAGCCAAGGCAAGTGCTTGTACTGTACATCTTTACACACTATTCTGAGCTCGTGGTGAAGCAGGCTTCATGACATGGGCTGTCCTAGTCTCCAGAAAGCCCTGCATGAGTCATGTCTTTAGACGCCGTCTTAAAAGACCAGGCTCTTTGATCCACTTACTCTGAGTCTGTACTGGAAATCTATCTGAAGAGACTTGTCTGTCTCAAAAAATTAAATTAGTATTCTGTTTTGGAGGAAAGGTTCAAAGGAAATGCTTTCTGTTTAATGGAAGACGTATAATGGCCATGTTGGCTGAAGTCGTCCCTTCTTGTTTAGCTTTTACTGGCTTTTCTTTTGTTCCAGGAGTGCAGCTTTTGCGAGGATGCTCGCTTTGCGCGGACCGGCGTGTGCATCAGCTGTGATGCAGGCATGTGCCGTTCCTACTTCCATGTCACATGTGCCCAGAGAGAGGGACTCCTCTCTGAAGCTGCAGCAGAGGAGGTAAGCCAACCAGGGCCACCACAGTCTGTTTCAGCAGTTGGCCTTTCGCAGAGCGTTAGATTGACAGGCAGTCTAGCCAACTGTCTGCCATTTTGTCCGTCAGACAAAAGCTTCTCAGTCAACCGGCATCACTGTATCTGCGTCGGTTCACTTTAAACGTGACAGCAGATACATAGAATCTGATACATAGATACATAGGGTTTTTACGTTTTGTCAACCAGGGTGAAATATAATACAGTTATACTACACCTTTTAAATATAGGGAACAATATTAACAGGAAGAAGACTTACTAAAAAAACAAAAAAAAAAACATACAGCCTAAACAGAATTTGCCTTTTCTGCCCTTGGTACAGTAGCCTACAATAGGCTGCAGTTAATTAAGATCTCTGTTGGGTAAATTTCAAAGACAACATGACTAGCGTCAGATTTTAGCTGGTTAGGATCTGAAATGAAAGTTACATCATATTTATAGGACTAACTAGCCTGGGACTAGATAGGAGTAGGACATGATGGAATACTGTAATTGTAGTCTATTCTACCTATAGTATGTTTTGTAGATAAAGATGATGTGGATGTTTAACGACAAATAACTACATTTTTAACAGCTGTTTTCTTTTTACATTGATTGAGAACTCGTCAAGATATGGGGTTCTCATTCTTTGATTGATTTGTTGATTTTAATATTCTGCATATTACAATCCCTTTTGTCTCGATCTGGAGATATAACTGTAAAAAGGACACTGACCGGAAATAATATGTTACTTCTCCCTGCCATGCTTGGTTGTTACTTCCTGTTAGTTACCGTTAACAAAGACACAAACGTTTGACCGGCGTAGCAACAGGAACTAAGCAGGGTTTTGCAGTTAGGACATGGCATTGTCCTACGTACTGTATAACTACTAGTGGTAGTGTAGCTAGACAATATCAGTATACTGTGTACTATATGTAGGATCTAAATATATTTAAAATGAAAGTTGTTTCATATGTTACCCTGGATTATTTTTTATTTAGTTTTAGTTTATTATCTGTGCAGAATTAGTCTACTAGTCCAAAATCTAATATATTTTCATATTCATGTAACATTTTTCTGGTGCTCTGCTCATTGTGTATTCATGATCAGTGTGCTGTCACATCATGTATGCGCCTGGCATTACATACGCTGAGATAGAAGCACTCAGAAAAGAGCCTTCCAGCTGCAATCCACTTAATCCAGTCATCTGTGCGAGGGGGCTACTATCAACAGGTGAAAGTGCTGATAGCATCCAGTGAGAGACACCTTAAGGCTAAACGATTCCAGGAAGCCAGCCACTGGAAAAATATCCTGCACGCTGTTTTGTGTTTTGCTTTCTCTAACAGAGTGAGCGTTGGAATAGTAAAGGGCAGCACGTGGACTAAAGAGAGTGTCACCTGTTGTTTTTACCTCTGTTAACCATGCCTGCTGACGTGTTTCCTCTGCCTTTCTCCAGGACATTGCCGACCCGTTCTTCGCCTACTGCAAACAGCACGCAGACCGCTTTGACAGAAAGTGGAAAAGGAAGAACTATTTGGCTTTGCAGTCGTACTGTAAGGTTTCCCTGCAGGAGAGGGAGAAACAGCTGGCTCCAGAGGCACAGGTAATTCAATACCGGGGCTGTTAAGGGACAAAAAGCCATTCCGTCGTGTCACCTGGAGCGACATGGGAAAAATCTAAACAAAAAAAAGAATAAGTCAATTTGATGTGTGTGTGTGTGTGTGCGTGCGCGCGCTCTCACAGGCTCGCATCACGGCCCGGCTCCAGCAGTACCGGGCGAAGGCGGAGCTGGCGCGGAACACGCGGCCGCAGGCCTGGGTTCCGCGCGAGAAGCTGCCGCGACCCCTGACCTCCAGCGCGTCGGCCATCAGGAAGCTGATGCGGAAGGCGGAGCTGATGGGGATCAGCACGGACATCTTCCCCGTGGACACGTCCGACACCAACGCCAGCCTGGACGGCCGCAGGAAGCACAAGCAGCCGGCGCTCACCGCAGACTTTGTCAACTACTACCTGGGTGAGATGTGTGACGTCGTGTCATAGTGTAGACCAGGGGTCGGCAACCGTTACTATCAAAAGAGCCTTTTTGCCGCCTCTTCCACTAAAGAAAAGTAGTCTGGAGCCGCAAAAGCTTATAAACGTTTCTAATTGTACCTGTTACAACAACAGAATACAACAAACGGACGTGCAGTGTGCATGTGAGGGCCGACCCCTGGTATATATTATGTGGCAATAGTAATAGGTCTATCGTTGCATATTATGCTATGTTGTTTATAGCGTTGTGATGCAAATTACACTCTTAATAATAATAGTTTTCAATTATTTTTCATAATTTGGAGTCTGTTCATATTTTGCGTGGATTACGTTAATATATTACTATTTACTTATTGGCTTTTACATGCTATGCTTTTATTGCACTTACAGTAATATAATAGCCTACTTGTCAACTCTACAATTACCAGAAACTAGATTTAATCATTGAAGTTACAGAAAAATCTATATTTGGTCATAACACACAGCCCTATCATGTCATTCTTCCCTCATTGCAGAGCGCTAAGGTCTCCTTGTATTGTGCTTTTACACTGTTATTGTGAGCTTTCTCAGAGTACTTTGTCCTCCAGACATCTAAGTTATGCAAACTGGCTGTACCCTTGCCTAGGAGACAGACATTTCAATCACTGGGTTGGAATATTATTAGCCAGGAGGATTACAATGCAACACTCGAAGCACAATAGAGAAAGGCCAGAAAATATGAACATTCAACCGTGGCGGATGTAGAAATAATGGTGGATTAGAATAAGAATACATAACATGCAAACTTTTCAGCCATTTAAAGGTAATTTTCCAATATTTTATTTTAAGCGCACGATGCAGTATTATAGGATCAGCTGTGCTTTGGAGCACAAAGGAGTCAGTAAAGTGTCTCATGTAGTAGTAACAATAAAAATCAACGTGTTGTTAGATGATCATGCGTTCCTTATGGGAAGGAGCATAAACTCAGAAGGCAGGGAGGAGACGTGTTCTGTTGTCTCATGGCCTTGTGGCGGTTGCAGCTAAGCGACACCAGTCCCTCGGCGGCCACACGGCTGTGGCGACACTGGGGGGCAGCCTGAGAGCAGCCTCACGTAGGCCCTCAGCATGTAGCCGTGCATAAAGGCTTTGCCCCCCCTCCGCCCAGTGAATGATGAGCGTGCCAGGTGTGGGGGAAGGCGACGTGCCAGTAACCTTGAGACACACTCCATTAGGTGTGCGGCGCGGGGGAGGCCATCAGACAAACCTCCCCTCTCCTCCCCGTATATATAGATACGCATCGCACTATTGATTTCTTTCTTATTTCCCCCCCCCATGCCCCATTGCCATGCAGAGCGCAACATGAGGATGATCCAAATCCAGGACAACATCTCTGAGCAGAAGAGCCTGAAAGACAAGCTGGAGAGTGAGCAGGACAAGCTGCATGTGGAGTACAACAAGGTGGGCAGCATCCACCCCCATCCTCACCACTTTACTCTGTAGCACAGTGTGGAAGGGAGGGGGAGTGCACCTCACAAGTGTTCTCTCTCCTCTCCTCTCCCGTCTTCTCTTCTCCTCTCCTCTCCTCTCCTCTCCCCTGTCCTCTCCTCTCCTCTCCTCTCCTCTCCTCTCCTCTCCTCTCCCCTGTCTTCTCCTCTCCTCTCCTCTCTTCTCCAACATGACCTCTGAGAAGGCTGCGTCGCTCCATCTGTCAGCATGAGGACAGGAATAAAACAGCGGAGTGAAAAAAGTGAGAGGAGTTAATGTTGCGTTAAGTCTTCTGCCGCGCGTATTAAGCGTTATTAATGGAGTGTGTGTTGCTAATTGCGCTGCTCGAGTTGCTTCGGCTTGGCCTTGTGTGTGTGTGTGTGTGTGTGGGTGGGGGGTGGGGGGGGTAGTAGTCTGTGGTCGGGACTGATAGACTTGTGAAGCCCACCACAAACTCTACCAGTTAGAGGAGGAGCACATCTATTTGTGGAGTGGAGCGTTGGGTTTTAAGATTGCAGTGTGCCGGCTTCCCTTCACGCCCCCCCCCCCCCCCTCCCCCCTCCCCCCCTGCCACGTCCCCCGGCAGCCACAATAAAGCCAAACCAGGAAATGTACTACATTCGCCGCGATTTACACACGGTAATTCACTTCCACTTTTCCTCTCCCTTTGCTCTCCAGCAAGGCTTATCTTGTGTTTCACTTCAATGTCACCCCGTTAATGTAAATAATTCCTGATGGGGTTTTTATGCCAATGCGGTGGAGTCCCTATGGTGTTAATGTGCTTCACTGTTCTGCAGCTACAAGTGTATAATTTTGAATGTGTGTTGTGTCCTTGTCTAATGATATACTGTATCCTGTCCACGGTGCTATCTTTGCAGCTGTGTGAGTTTCTGGAGGATCTGCTGAATGTCAACGGAGAGCTGAGGAGCCAAGGCCAGGCCCTGTGGACTCTTCTGGGGGGCATCGTTGGAGAGGTACCTTCACTGCTTCCGTCCTAACATGTAGCACAGGGAAAACCTCCAAAGTAAAGTCTAAAAACATTGATATAGAAGGGATCCTGTTCCCACAATGGGTTCTGAGTAGAAAATGAATACATCAATAGTAATAAGTAAAAAATAAAATGTAAAAATATTGTATCATGCCCATCCTCCATCTTCTTTCTTTCAGCGCTGAACTCCATATTTGAACTTATTGATTTCCTTTTTGAGTGTAATAATGACTGGTGATTGAGAGGAATCCAGATTGCTAGTAGCAACCCACATGGCCCAGAGTGGGGTAATTCTGCAGGCTGTAATAGCCTTGCTGTTTGTAAAAATCCTTTCATTTGCACTAAGTGATTGACCTGTCATTTGCCATGAAGTCAGACCTGACTGTGAAGGTAAAAGCTGTCTCCCGCGTCTCGCTTCCATAGCAACACGGCAGTGCCAAGCAGCGTCACGCTGGCTGACAGGTCATTTAATGAGTGCAAAATGCAATCTGCACAAATTGTCTGTGAGGTCTTTCTTTTTTGTGTTGTTTAGCTTACAAAAATATCTGGTGTCTGACACAGAATCCATTCTCGGTACCTACCTGTGAATTACAGACTCCTCGACAATGCAATCTAAATTTGTGCCAACAAAGTCATGCAAATCTCACTCCAAACCTAACCACAAGAAAAGACTTCTCGAGGTGCACGAAACTCTTGAATCGACCCCGTCAAGAGCTCATCTCATCCCTAATACAGATTCAATAACTCCTGTAAGAGTAGTTCACTCCAGGACCATTCACCAGTCTGTGAGAGCGGCAGTACATCTTAAAGATTGTTCTCCTGTCATAAGAACAGTGGGTCACGGAAAAGGTTCTTCAGAATGTCAGCAGTTAAAGTTACATTTCAGAGTATCTGGACATATGTCCTGTGTAGTGTAGGTAGTCATTGTGGAGCTGTTGCAGAATTGGTTGTATCAGAACATTTATGGAATGTGTAGATCTTTATGCTTATAGTATTTTGCGATTCTGTTCCCATTAACAATTTTATAATGTACACTATATTGTCTATTTTTTAATCTATACTAGTCCTGCTGACTTGCTGTAGTAAAGACCCTATTTAGCACAGGAGATGGACGTTGATCTAATCTAAATACAATGCAAAATGTAATACAAAACGATCCAGCCTAATTATTCTTGTGGGTCAGGCGTTGTGACCAGTCTCTTTTGGTCTCAAGTAGACTCCCTTGCTTTATCTGTCTATAAATGCCATTATTCCACATAGTTATTCCTCACTATTTCCACAGTTGTGTGTCTTGTCATAAGCTATAGGTGAAGTAGGAGGCCATAGCACTGTGCCTGTATTTAAGGGAAGTTGTTTTCTCCCATGCCCCAAACTGCACATGTAATCAGTCCTTTAGAAACCCACGGACGTGAGCAGTTGACTGAATACATAAAAGAGTTGATTAAAAGTGTGCTTGTTGAGAGCACGGGCTGTGCAGATAAATGGCAGAAGGGCATGGTTTTGTTGGGGGGGCAGCAGGAATGACGAGGACCAGAGGGAGAGTGGCGGTGAATCTGCAATGACCACCATAAATCACCTAATTAGAAACATGCAAGGTTTAAGTAGCAACATCAGTCACACCAGCACACGCTTCTCTGGCATCTCTCGCTCTCCCTCTCTCTCTCTCTCTCTCTCTCACTCTCTCTCTCTCTCTCTCTCTCCCTGCTACATTTTCATCTGATATTTGTCATCCTGCCGGTGCATTACCAGAAATTATTAATGGGCCCTACCGGGGACTC
>JAODUG010000003.1:1865998-1883769 GCA_027564795.1 Aphredoderus sayanus | reverse complement strand
AGAGAGAGAGAGAGGGGGGGGGGAGAGAGAGAGATACAGAGAAAGAGAGAGGGGGGGAGGGAGAGAGAGAGAGGGGGAGAGAGAGAGATACAGAGGGAGAGAGAGAGGGGGAGAGAGAGAGAGAGAGAGAGAGAGAGAGAGAGGGGGTGGGGGCGGACAGTGCTTAAACCACTCTCATTGCTAGTGCTGAAGCCTTCTCATGGTTTGACGTCCCCCTAGCAGCAAATCTGACTATAAAGAGCACAAAGACACAGCGAACAGAACGTTGTAGATGTTTTACCTCTGGGCTGGCCAGGCCAAATGGCAACGTGGAGCGAGCAGAGCACTTTAGTAGTGCAAGTTGAGCATTTTCTGTTGTACTGTTGTGTGCGTTTGTGTGTGTGTGTGTGTGTGTGTGCGCGCGTGCGTGTGTGTCTTCGTGTCTCTCTGACATTGCTCACTTCCCTCTTTATGTACCCCTGGACGCCCCATGTTTGACACCTTGCCCTGATAACCACAGCTACAGTGCAGGGTATGCGTGTGATGAATATAAGCAGACATCTAGGGTGGCACACCTGTATTCTCACGGAACACATGACATTACACTGGACTGCATTGCATTGCAGTAAAGTGTTTTTGACTGCGAGCTGTATAGACACATTCTTGTACAGACGCATAAATGTACTGTAGACGCACACAAGGACACTAGCCAAGACGCTATTAGCATAAGAATTATCCAGCCAATTGTGAACATATTGATACATATTTTACAAGTTAACAAAATGTTTAAATCATGAGAAAAATCATAAAATAATTACATTATTAAGTTAAAAATACAATAAAAACGTAAGCAAAGCATTTTAAAATCTCGAATTAATCTCATGACCCTCCTAAATCACATTGCATCCCTTCGCCAACCCCTTGTCCCCACTGCATTAGTACACCACTATATATTTGGTGAAATTGCTGACTGCACTCTGTTGGAGAATTTAGGATGAAGGTCAGAATAGTTTGTAAAAAAAAAAAAAAAAAAGAAAAAGAAAATCTTAAGATCCTGTTTGACATCTTGTTATCCTTCATGCCAGAAACTCCTGCACCACAGTTAAATCACAGCTGAGTGAACCAGTCATGGCCTCTGCCTGCTTAATGCTATAAGCTTTGTCTGACTGTGAACCCATCTTGCTGCTTGATTCTGGCCAAAGGAGTCCATTCAAACTGCTTCCTGGAGGGTTACCACTTAAAAGCCGTAAGTGGAGAGCTCCAAAAATGGCTGCCTAAAAGCTCGGCGCTAATGTTCTGTCTCTGTGCGCTGACGAACTCAAAACAGCTCTCTATAATTCACCTCCACACGTCACTCTCTCCCCATCCTGAGGAGTGCGTGTGCCAGGTGAATACTGTTCCATGGCGTGCGTGTGTATGTACAGTATGTGCATGTTTTCCCTCAGCCCTCAGCCCTAAATGTACTGACATGGACATTGTCTTTGTTTCTCCCCCCGTCATTCCTGGCACTCGGTGAATGGCCTCAGAATTTCCATTTCATAAGCCGTATTTTCCTTGGCAAGAGCGGCAGGCGAAGGCTCTCGGACGCTGTCGTCCAGTTTTTAAACAAGGCCGGGGAGACTGGAGAGCCTACCCACCCTTTCGCTCACATTGGCATTCACTCACAAGCTCAATGGCACTAGAGCTCTGTGTTTAGTACAAGCAGCTCATATACAATTTTATTTTTTCTCTTCTTCAAAACATTTTTTCTCTTTAGGGGTAAAATCCCTTTGGAGATGCACTGATACATTTACCTCAATACATCCGAACCTTTCCCCCGGGAACAAATCAGCTCCACAGACACAAAAACACAACTTTCTCTTCCTGCAACACAGCTATTATTAGATAGACAAAAACCGTCCACATGTTATCTTCACATAGACAGTCCAATATCAGGATCTATCCATTCATACTGACTGAATGTTGTTGGTTTTATGGCTTTGCGTACATCATACAGTGTTGCACTGCATGGGGTAGTCAAAATAAAATGTATCTTTTTAACCTGTACTTAAGCAGGTAAAAGCACATATAGTGTCAAATGTCCATGTCCAATTCTGTCTAGTTCTGACCTTGCCAGGAAAGCAATGGGTCTACAACAAAACAGAGCATAGCAACAGTACTTTGCAATCACAACAAAACTGTAAAGAAAAGACTTACTGGGAATAAAGTGAAGGCGAAACTAGGACTAAAGATAAAAACTGCTCAAATCTAATGTCAATAAGGTGTAAGATATCTCCTCACAGTTCACTAGCTGTCTGTTCTGAATAAATAATCTGGTGTTCCTACTCAGGCGTTGTGAATGGGATCACCAGCAAAGTGGTGCAGGCCGCACAACACACCACTATGCCAGCCTTGGCAATGAGTGTCCGGGGGGAGGGGGTGGCGAAGCTTCTGCATTGAAGGGAGAGGTGTTTTTGTTTTGATCAAGTTCAAATATCAACTCTTTCTCCAGAATATCTGACCACCTTTAAGGGCTTTTTTCTCTAGCAAGCTGGTGTCTTGTGAACAGGCCACATAACAGCACTGTAACGTTAAAAACAAAACATTAATAATGAGCCTGTCATATATTTATATTATTAATACATGCAGAAAATGTGAATACAAAATAGGTTACTGTGTAATAAACCCGGGACTACCCGGCAAAGTCAACACATACATATGGAGAACATTTGTACGTAGGATCCGGAACAATTAGGAAGAACTCATATGACCTTACATGTTATTATGCAACACATGAAAACATGTTTGAGAGAGAGAGAGAGAGAGAGAGAGAGAGAGAAAGAGAGAGAGGCAGAGAGAGGTGGGGGGGGGGAAGGGTTGAAGTGAATCTAGTGCCCCAGTCAGTGGGCCTCAGCACCTGGGAGGAAACCAGTTCCATTTATAGAGGGATGATACCATGTACACACACACACACACACATGAGCAAGGCCCACGGAAGTTCCCATATTCTGGTGATTGCCCTTGGGTCCTGGCTATTTATGCCAGGGGCAGGGGGATCCTGTGTCAGTAATCCTGTCAGGATGAGGTGGATGAGTTCACTGTGTCTTTACCCACACACACATACACATACATATATACTTTGCTCAACATAATATACAAATATGCTTTGTTCAACATAATGAATTTAAAGCTTTGTAGAGCCTCAAGCCTCTCAAATCTGAAAGTATCAATATAATATGACTTTAAGTTGAATAACCAACCATTTTAATTTAGTTTTATTTTCTTGAAAAATTTTCTCAAAAGTCTGAGAGAAAATAAAGCATAAAACCATAATCAATTTCAAATTCATATCAAAGAGGGCTGGTTACAGTATAGGCTAATACTTATTAACAGTTAAACTATTGCCATGCACCAATTCAGCACAACACACAATATGACCCGTTTAAACCCTTACTGTCAAAATGCTTGCCTTTACAGTAACTGGATGGCAAAAAGCAATTCCTCTTCCGGTGGATTTTATTGTTTGTTCTCTGACATTTTATCTGTGGGGAACTTCTCCACCTCCACCAACGTTTCAGACTGTGGTAATTCAAGAAGGTTTCTTCCTTCCTGTGAGGCAACACTCAAAGTGAAAATAAGACTCCAGACACAGTCTGGTTTTTGCTGCATGTCTGTGTGTTTCACCCACTTCTCATAATGCGACTTCCTGCGTCCTTCGCTTTGCTGCACCACCAGGCAGCACACAACCACATACAGACACACACACACACACACACATACGCCTTGTGACCTCTCCCCAGCACTCACCATAGCTTTAACATCTTTACAGAAGGAGACGCACATGCCTGTCTCTTAATACTGCAGCTCCACTTGTGAAAGAAGAAGTACTACACTCACTGTGCATTACAGTCAATAGCAACATTCACCCACCCACAACCAGGCATACACAAACACACACGCACAACATGCCAGCTACACACTTGGATACATAAGCAGGAAGTGCACAATAACACATACAAACACTCAACATACAGTACACATGATGAGCACACACACACACACACACACACACATACACACACCTCCTCAGTGCTCCATGGAGCTGCTGTAGGAGGTAAATAGAGAAGTCTGACATCCTATTGCATCATGTGCCTCAAATGCAGCGTAGGAACGGCCAAACAAGCCGTGACTGTGACAGCTCTAAAGTGAGCCGGTGTAGTTCTAGTGGGTCTGCAATGTGGAGTCAAAGCAATTTGCCACACCATTACAGATATGTTGTTCCTGATTGAGGGTCATTTTCATGTAATGCTCAGTGAGAATTAGTCAAACGTTTACTGCACGGCTCCTGGGTGCTACATCTTTCTCTAGCGTTTCAACTATGAAGTGCTAAACACAACATCCAGGTTGTAGTTTCCTCTAAAGAGAACGGAGTGACCATTCTTGGAATACGCCCACACACACACCCGTGCAAACTGTGACTGTAAGTGCTGTCAGTGGTGAAGCTAAAATAGCCTCTGACACTCACTTGTACAGTAGGGGGAGGCGGAGCCAAGAGAACCAGGGTGAAACATGCAGATTTATCTCTGTAACATACTGTACCAGGACTACATTTTACATGTGTGTACTGTATGTGTGTGTGTGTGTGTGTGTTTGTGTGTGTACGCACCTCAAGATATTGGTCTGTGTGTGTGAATGATAGATAGATAGATAGATAGATAGATAGATAGATAGATAGATAGATAGATAGATAGATAGAGAGAGAGAGAGAGAAGGCGGTAAGGAGTGGTGGAAAGGTTAGCTCTCAATCAATAAAAAATGTACTCAGTGACTCCATTCCCAGATCTTATTTTCCCTGGCTTTGCTTAAGATGACCATAGACTGCAGTGCCAATTATAATGATCGACTCAGCCTTGAAAATGGCTTAAATAAATTACATTTATTCAGAAACGCTTTACACTGCAGGTGTACAACTATGCTATGCATATAGTAATATCTGAATCCAAGCAAAACTCCCTCCACATTGATTGGTCTGTTGCTCTCTGACTCCACCCCCTCCCTTCTCACATTTTACGGTCCAACACTCGAAACTGATGACCTAGAAAAGATCGCAATTACAAAATACGCATGGAGTGAATTGCATCGAAACACATCTTCACACCCACAGGATCAAATATAGGCTATAGACTGCAGGTGAAAATTGAAAATGTTACTTTGGACACCTTTAAAGGTAGAGCAGAAAGAAAGACTGTACATGCTTGAACTCGACATCTAAACAAATACACTGGAATAGTGTTGTGGTCAAGTGGCAACCTCCGGTGCAGAACAATGAATAATGTGCACAAGTGACAAAATGTGCAGTTCCTCAAATAGCCACTTGAGGCCGGCGCCGAAAGCAAGTCAATCAAACTTTGCAGCAGGAATACATGTCTGCTGCAATACAGCAGGGTTACATTTTATAAAAAATAGATTATGCCACACATTTGATAGCCAGGAGTGATAGGCAGACTCAGACACTGCCAAAATGGCGACGGCCAAAACCAGCTCACTTGTGCATCAAACCCTTTCTTCAGAAAACCTACAGGTGACGTCACGGAGGGTTGGTCCTATTATTTATTTAGCCAGCCTGTGGTTGTACAGTACCAAAAGAGCCACTGGCTGCAGAAGAAGAGCATATTTAGAAGAAGCTTCTATGTGCAGACATGCAAATCATGGCTCCCGTCTTGCGTGGGCTCATAAGCTGCTGTCTGAGGCCTCGGCTGGGGGTCAGCATGAGGGCTCTGTGTGAATGTGCAGCCTCCATCACAATGCCTTGGACCCCCTCCCCTCACCAACCCTTACTTGCACATACATATATACATATATATAGATAGATATATATAGATAGATATATAGATAGATATATAGATAGATAGATATAGATATATAGATAGATATATAGATAGATAGATAGATAGATATATAGATATATAGATATATATATATAGATAGATATATAGATAGATAGATATAGATATAGATAGATATATAGATATGAAGATATATAGATATATAGATATAGATATATAGATATATAGATAGATATATAGATAGATAGATATAGATATATAGATAGATAGATAGATAGATAGATAGATAGATAGATAGATAGATAGATAGATAGATAGATAGATAGATAGATATAGATATAGATATTTTACGGTGGGAACAACACTGTTCACATTGGTTCAGACTGACAGAATGCTGCTGTCATTATGGCTGTTGATATTTTGAGGACAAGTTCTGTACATTCCGAGTTTTTCCACACGACAACGTTTTGGTAACAAGTGTCTAAGCTGAAAAGTGAGAAGTGTAAATGCCACCGTTTTTTTTCTTTCCAGTTCTGTTCTATTCCAGTCTATGTTGCCATTCACTTTAAGGTGTCAACGCTGACACCATACGGTGGTCGAAATATTACAAAATATACTGGTAAGATTAAGCAACGGAAGATATTTATTCCAATTGTACCATTACTATTACTACGGCCTACTTTAAATATGTTTTTATTTGCCCCAGAATAATAATAATAATAATAATGATGTGGTTATCAGTCACCAATTATAACATTTGTATGATTCCTGTTCATTTGTATTTTATGTAAGTGTAGCAACACATAACATGTTGCTACACGTACATTAATACAAACAAGGAACATGTTTTATCTAAAGAATTTGTTCTCTATTCATCTTGGTTACACTTAGAATTAACATCCCATCCCCCTTTCCCATTGTATGTTACATATCTGTTCCTAAGAAATATGCTACAATAGTTTAAATAATAATAGAAGTAAAATAGAAAATGTATGGGAAGATTAATTCACAACCTGTCAAAATATGTCTAAATATATTGGGTATGCCTTTGAGCTGCAGTGTGCTTTGGATTCTACACAGGAGAACAGCTCCTTGATGTGAGGTTTATAAAGTGAGTTCTTTGCACTTACAGTAAAGCTGTCTGTCTATCTCAGGGATTCACAGAATGGAATGGAGGGCCTGCTGAGATAGATTGAGCCTGCTGAGATGCAGCCTCATCTAACCTGCTTTAAACGGGTTGCTCAATGGGATACTACAATGCTTACTTTCAGGACACAAATATGTTAAAAAATACATATACAAAAAAATACAGATGTCATAGGTCATACTCTATGAACCGTATACACGCTGTTTACTCTTAGCAATAAAACTGATAATAATACTATAATAATTAAAATATATATTATTATTATTATTATTATTATTATTATTATTATTATGGTTTTATAAGTATAATGCTACTATTACTACTAATTATAATAATACAGATTTTATTTATAATGTGGCTTTCAGGGTACTCAAAGACACTTTACACAAGATAAAAGTGTCAGATATAGCAAAACAGTGAAAACATCTACTATACAGTAAAATGCAACATTAATAGCACATTAAAAGCAGTTCTGAAACGGTGAGTTCTGATTGGTGACTTGATGGGTGAAAAACGTGTGCCGTCTTGGATGCATTTGGGGAGAGAGCTCCAGAGGGAGGGGGCAGCTATGGAGAAGGCACTTAAGCCCAGGGTGCTCTGTCCTAAGTGGTGGAGACAGAAGGCTGCCATCAGAGGCTCTGGGAAGGGGTGTGGTGGAGGAGCAGGTTGGTGATGAAGATGGGGCCCTGTGTTGATGATATACGATAGGCCAACTATGACCTGGCTGTAAGTCAGAACACGCTGACAATCCTAGCTGGTCCAGCCTGTTGGGGTGAGCTGAGTTATTTAGAAGAAAATACACTGGATTTTCCCACCGTCACCACAAGAAAATGCTCTTTCAGGTCTAAGGCAAACTATACAGTATGGTTAGCTTGCTTATCGTCGCTTCCCATCGAGGCTCATTGCCAGTTAAAGGCTCCCGCTAATTATCCGCGGTTGAATGAACACGCTTCTAGTAATTTTTTAGTTTAAGATGCGTTCGAAACTGTGTTAAGTAAATCTAGAGGAAAGCAACATTTAGAAAGCAAGTGCTACAGTATACAGTATGATTGCTGCACACTTCTGCTTCCTCGTTTTATATACACAAAACACAACCGCACACACACACACACACACACACACACACACACACACACCAGCCCTTTACCATTGGGGATTATGCCTTGCACAAACAGAAAATCCATTTGTTCAGCAGTTCACTTCCTCCAATAATATTTCATGTCCATGGTCATATAAAATCGATAGTCAGTGGGCGAGAGAGAATGGAGTGAGGGAGTGTGTGTGTGTGTGTGTGTGTGTGTGTGTGTGCGTGCGGGGGGTGGGGGTGTTTAAATGCACCGTCCAATGGGGTGTGATGCATTTACAACCAATCATGGCTGGGGGCTCAGCTCGTACACGATGTGGACTGGTCTTCTTTCACCGCACATTAGCCATGTTAATTAGCAGGCTGCGGCATTGTGGCCAGCGTTAGATGGAATGCTACCCACCGGACAGCGAGCTGACTGTAATGAGATTACATTCCATGGCGTGTGAACACAGTGTGGCGTTTCTCAAGCTTTTTTATTGATTTCATGTTTAGTAATGAATCATAGAAATCAGACCAACGCACAAGGCCTACTCTTGAGTCCATTCAATTGTATACTCATTGCAACAGTGAATACTTCACCAACTTGCTTTATACAGTATGACAGTAGTCGATATGTAAAATTATATTTATACTTTGGTGTTTCTTTTTAAAAAGTTAATGCGGTACTTCCCTAAACATATTTCCCACAGCCCTCTTTCAAGTCTAATCTTTTTTTGTTTCAAGTGTCCTTGAACCTACTTCAGTTTTTATATTGTCAGAAACATAATTTAAATAAAACAAAAATGGCTCCGATGTAATCTCTCTGAGAGTCTGTGAGGTGGTCGAGATTGGATGCAAGGAATTTCTTTGTCTTTTTGAAAGAGTCAGTTAAGAGGATCTGGCTGCGAGTTGTAATGGCCGTATGTGTTTCTAGAGAGGCAGGAAGGAGAGAAGATGGCGCCATTTTCCCTAGGCATAGTCAGAGGAGAGGGATTAGAATGCCTCTCTCTGCACATACTACTGTAGGATGTTGAGTCAGAAAACATGAACATGTGCATTTGCCTGAAGGAAGAAAGAGACTGGGGGAGCCACAGCTTGGCTGCTGTGGCGCTGTTAGAGCACAATGTATTATTCATCGTTACAGAAAGCACGTTCTGAGGGAATGATGTTCCCTGTGTAGTTGGGAGGGCCTGGCTGAGAGAAGATGGTTTCAAAAAAGTTTTCTTATTTCTTTTTTTTTATTTTATGAATTCTACCACAGCGTGGGTATCATTACGCGTAGATTATGTCATTTTTTTATTGTTTTTTCAAAGTTGGGGTGAACAATATTATGCTAATATGTCGTCAATATGTCTTGTGTGTTTTGTATTTCTTGCATCAAGCTCATATGGGGAATGAAACACATTTATATAATATACCGCTCCGGGATGTGAAATTCATGACTCTGACTTCAGTTGCCATGAGACATTTATATTTATATATTATGTAATAAAATCAGAAAAATAAGTTTTTTAGGCTTAAAGGAGGCTTGTGTTACTACTTTTATGCCTGTGCTGGACTAAGGCAATATTATATATATGAATGCAGATCCAGAGTTTGAAATCAATTGCCCTTTAATAGCTCTTATACTCACCACTACATCCTATATGATAGAGTTGGCTGTCCTTCTATAGGCAGCCACCCGTAGGCTAAGTCCCATGCTATGTTTTGATCTAAAGCATAAAAAGAAAAGAAACTAAAAAAACATTGTATAAGATTGTATATAATACAATCTTATTGTATATAATACAATCTTATTTGGGCATTTTCATTCTTTTTAAAAGTGGTGGGTAGTTGTTTTTTTTAACAGCATGCTAACAAAAGCTAAGCTAAGTGTCGATTGGTGGATGCTTGCTGCGCTTCTCCAACTGTTTTGTCTCTCCACCCCCCTCCAGCTCTCTTCACAGAGGTGCCCCGCGACATCGCCACGCAGAGTGGCCAGGATGTGGAAATGGCCTGTTCTTTCCGCGGGGCTGGCTCACCCTCATACTCCCTGGAGATCCAGTGGTGGTACATTAAAGGCCGCAGAAGTCATCAAGACAAGCCTTCCTGGACGACTAATCAGGTGATGAGAGAGAACCTCACAGGCCAAGACGTTGTTAGTGTTGCATGGTGAGGGGTCCGAGTGGTGGGTGGGGCAATAATTATTTTGGGATGTAATATCAAAAATTTAAAAATATGTAGTTTATTTAAATGGTAAGTTAATGTAACATTTTGGACAGCAAAGGAACGCCACTGGACCAGAAGTGGATTTGCTGTAAGTCAGGAAATAGAATATTAGTCGCGGTGGAAACCCTCTGGCACAGGAAGAGCTGGATAATTGCTGATTAGCATTTGCCAGCACATTGGAGAAACAGGTTGACTCTCCCTACATGTGGGAAGTGGAACTCCCCTGTTGTGCCTCCAGACACTGTAATTGGCACTGAAAAAGAAATAGATTTTCAAAATCTCTGTCTGCCCCATGCATAATTCATGCCAATGCTCGATGGAATATCTTGCTGCCTCTGCACACGTATAATATTGTCCACTCACTTTGGGTAACATGTCTGCACACACAAACACAATAACATTAGCGTGCAAAAATTCGCAGACACACACAGCCATTCACACAAACAACTCTGCCGATAACAAGCTGTACAGTAGATGTTATCGAATGTTTCGAACTGCATCTAATCAGAAATGGAATGCATTAAAGATAACTTCTTGTCAAATAAATGCACAAGACTTCAAATAAATAGAGATAAAAAACGCTGTTTTATGAATAATGTATTAATTAAATTAATTAAATGAAATTCCGTCTTGTTCTATATAGGTATAGGTTTATATACCTTCTTTGTGCTTAATAAAATTTGTTTTTAATGAATCGATACTAGGGGCTTATACATCGATACATTATCGTATGTATTGATTTGTTTTGCACAGCCATAGAACTTGGACCAGCCTTCTGCCACTAATGCCTTCTTACCCCTGTGCAGGTGGTTCCCCTGGAGGAAGTGACCAAGGACGGCACCAAAATAAGTGTGAGTTTGGTTCAGCTGGCTTCAAACACAGGCTTAGAGTGAATGTGAAGGGAAAGCTACTCTACCAACCCACACTAATTTACATATATACCTAATCAAGTCCAACTAAATCTTTAATGAAACTGCTGAGAATAATACTGAGCGCTAAATAATTCACGTGTTCATGTCAGTGTCCGTACTGTAACCCCGCTGCCACGCACGGCAGGCCCGACATACAGTATGAAGGCCTTAACCCTCATGATGTCCTCTGGGACAAACTGACCCAAAGCATTAGCTCTTTGTGGCAGATAGAGGGCGCTAAACCTAATTCTACAGCTTACACATGCGTATGATGTGACTGCTGGCACAACAAGGTGTGTGTTTGAAACCCGAGGACAGCAGGAGGGTTAAAAGGCACATGAAACAACACAAACACATAAAGAAATAATGAATAAAGAAATAAATACACACAGCAATGACAATAAAAATAACCATACAATCACACACAATCAGAGGGCGCCATCTGGTGGTTCAAGACGATATTGTGAAGGCATCATGAGGGTTTTAACCTGTTCGCCACAGGTGGTGAAAGTGGCCGGCAGCAACATTTCCCACAAGCTCCGTCTGTCGGGCGTCAAGCCGTCGGACGAGGGCACGTACGAGTGCCGCGTGACGGACTTCAGCGGCCCCGTGGCCCAGCAGCACCGCGTAAGCGCCTACCTCCGCGTAGAGGCCCCGGCCCAGAGGCACGCAGGCGGGCGCCAGCCAGCAGGGGGCGACAGCCAGCCCGGGAAACCCGCCTACACGGGGAGGGGGGAGCAGGGAGGCCCAATCCACCCCTCGCCCCCCCACCACCGCCAGACGACAGAGGGCAGGGAGCTGAAGAGGAGATCAGCCAGCAGCACCACTGACTGCACTGACAGCTGCGTGCTTTAGAGCTGGGTTGGGGGGGGGGGGATCAGTGGGGTGGGGGAGGGGGGTTGGGCGTAGGGGTCACTGCCTGTACACAGGAGGGCGTGTGTGCCCGCCAGTGGGGAAGAAGAAGAATGCATGTTCCCCACTGTCTTTTAGAGGCAAGGTCATTTACTGTGTTTAAACATCACAGGAGAGGCCTGCATCATTAATGAACCCTATGTGTTCCAGCAGCCACACGCTTATTTATAATCTCACTTGCCGTTTTTTGATTGTGACTGTCTGACGCGTCTGTTTGAATGTCTATGCTGTCGAATGCCAGTTAAAGGTGGAGTCAGCTGTCCTGGAGAAATATTGTTGATATTTAAACTCGATCAAAACAAAAACACCTCTTCCCTTCACTGACTCCACCTTTATGGGCAATATATTTGATTTATGTGTTGTTTTGTTGCTCTTGTTTTTCCCATTTCGTGGGGTTTATATATTAATGTACCTCTGGAGTTAAGCAGGCAAAATCATTTATTTTATTGTTTTATATAAACGTACATGACAAAAGTCCTAGAATGTCTTTCTAGTTACATGGTAGTGAAAATATAAAGAATTAAAGGAAACAAATTAAGTAATGGGGTCCACTGACCCAGCTGTATTTGTCCAAAACAAGCACATGTAATGGTGTTGATATGGATGGTCTTTAAAGCATATACCAAGCACTGCAGTATTTCAATGTAAATGCTTTTTAAGGTTAATAAATTACACATACACACAATTATTACAATGATTATTAATGCTTTCTGAAATAGTTCCATAATGTACTGTAACATTTTGGAGAATACATGTATTTAAAAGGTGTTGGCTATATCATTCTATAACAAGAATGTTAGGACCAGAATATAAATGTATACAGTATACCCTATATATTCCTGCATACTATTAGCTATTGACACTATACACTTTGATTACCATTACTAAAACATTATTGTGTGCTATCCATTCTAATGGAAAGAAAAACTGAAATCATGTCATTGTTTGAATGAATGAAAAATCATACTGCTTAGTGCAATCTTCAATGTTCCAGATTTGGACATTTCAATGGGATGATATCTGAATTATACAGTATACTGTATGCTATATCAGTATAATTTCATAAGAACATTATAAAAGAAATATTTTCTATAGCTATGATATAGGCTATTCATGTATGTATGTATGTATATGTGTATACATCAGCTATATGATATATTGCTTTTATGGAAACGTGGAAACAGTATACAAATTATAAAATCAATAACTTTTTTAATGGTCAAAGTAATATGTATAGTTTATTTAAACTCATTAAAAAGATATAATGGAGATATGAGAGATATGAGAAGTAGGCCCATAGAGCATATAATCAATTGGTCTCTTTCATACATAGTTTAAATACATTTAGAGGTCAACATTAAAGATAAGGTTGAATTCTAGAAGGCTTGCAGCAGGCATTACCTTCAGATGATCGCGTAAAGTTGGTGATGGTCGTTCAGACTCGAAACAAACTTTTCACACTATCATCGAGATACGCAACGAGCCATGCAAAGCCATAATAAACACAACTTGCACACTATTCATTTAAATGCTGTTTCCTCCAACAGTTAAATACGTCTTGGACTTTCACTGCGATTTTCTTTCATTTAGGCCTGAATATGTCTAACATAGTGCAGTTCTGCAAACAACTGACGATTGACCTTCATACGCATAATGCGGCCTTTCACACACATTTCACGTGTTAAGGTGCATTTGCTCGTTTATGGTTATTACAGTATGTAGCAGTAGCCTACATGTATTTGTTTTTAATCAGTACGAGCAACGATGGGTACTGTAGCTCTGCCCTTTCAAATTACCACACGTGTACGTATTGGTAATGACCACTAGAGGTCATCTTTGTCTCGACACGTAAGGCAACAACACTTTTTTTTTTACATTAAACAGCATGCGCTCAAGCATCTGATGAGAGATTGTTCCTTGTGTTTTGTTTTAACAGTGTAAATTCGCTTTTTTCCCCCTTTTTTTCTTTTGCCTTTATTTTACCAGATAAACTATCGGTGAGATTAAAATATTTTTTTCAAGGGAGATATACCTTATTTGGGATTATGATCATTTATCACCTAAATATGCTTAAAATAAACAAATCTATGCTACACATACATTTTTAGAGAATATTGGCTGGCAGATATCACAATGCAATGAGTAGCGGCAGGCAACTACTACCCCATATTTGGAAATGGTAGATATATTGAAAATGATCTATTTCCTAAATGTTTCAGACAAACAAATTATGCATAGAAATTGCTTATTGCATGAGTTTATCCGAATAGTCATCTCCATAGGAATGTCAGTATTGCTCTATAGTTTCCTAATTTTAAACTTGCATTTGAAATATGAGTTCAAACAGAATCGGGGGCAATGATAATCATTACATTTGATAAATGAGCTTTTGATCAGAAGATCAATGCTCCATATTCATACACAGAGAAATGCTGGAAGGATTTAAGAATCATTGTTGTTGTAGATGTCAGTATTATAAATGAGAGCAAATGAGGGGTACTGGCTCAACTTGCTTGTTGATAACTGCAAATTAGACAAGTAGCATGTACCGTCTTGGTGACTGTTCATGTCAAGTGTGCTGGCTACCTTATCTAAAAACATTCCCAGGTGTCTTAATCACTACTGCCACAAAAGGAAAGAAAATAAATGTCTTGCCACACCCCTTCTTTTCTAACAATGGCTTCCCTCATTGATTAAAAAAACATTTAAAAGGCTGTCAGCATCTAGTCACACATTTGCTAAAAAACGTCATTATCATTGATTTTATGAATTACTTTTGTATCACATACACTACCCCGGCCTTTAAAACCCAGCATTCCATTAAGAATTTAACAGAATAACAGAACAAACCTGCTATAGCAAAACATGTTCAGGTGGTTATGACTGCAATCTGAGAATATTTCTAGTTTGATTGATTATATTGAAATGAAAACGTCAGATATATCAGAATAATCACACATCTCACACAGTAGCATATAGTATGTTGCTTTTAACATCAAAATATTGCTCATGCAAAAATACATGTCATTGGAAAAAAATAATAACAATGATTTGGTTAACTGATTTAACAATTACAAAAAAAAAAGTTAATTGTTTGTGAAATAAAAATCTCTAATTTTGAAAGTAAATAACCTTGCTGAAATTAAGTGTAAAGTTTGGTATACTCTACTTTGCAATAATAACATTTCTGTAACCCTTGACATGGCACAGCTTGTTGCTATCAAAGTCAACCACCAGTTTTCGGAGCCCAGACTGGGTTGGAGTGAAGTAGATTTTGATCTTGGCATCTTCCCCTGGTCCCACTGTACAGCTCAGTCTACAAGTAAATATTTAAACATTACCATCTATGAGCAGTAGGCCATTCTGACTTTAATGTTTATCTCTAGTAACAATACTTAATCGGTTGTTAAATGACAGCCCTGACTATTTATGGTTATGAGATTCAGGGGCTGCAGTCATATAGACATTCTGAAACAGTAATAAAGGTGAAAGAGCATTAATTTTTATGGAACACAACCTGCACTACCACAGAAGCCATGGGTTTTATGGCCTATAGTATGCTTAGTTCTATTCTGTGGCTTTAACATGTAAATTGTGTCAAAAGGTACATAAGGATGCTTGATACTTCAGGACTGAACAGAAATGCGCAACAAGCAATGAGTAACATCAGGTTTAAGCAGCCAGCCCCTACTAATCACAACAACTATATGTGGTTGACTGAGAACACCTCCTTGATCATCAGTTAAATCTGATGAGAAATCTGTTGAGGCTTTATACATTCAGAGGCAGCTATTATTGTGTATGTATTAATTGCTCAATCCAAAGATAACTACTTAAAGAGGTGTTCATAATGTAATGTATTACTGTGTCTATTGTATATCTAGAAATACATGTAACAGTTTTTCACACAATGTTTGGCTTCTGTCTCTCATATACAGTAGGTTGTGGTGGTAGCAGTGAGATCCAGTAGCAGTGGAGTGTTTGACATTTTGAGCCAGTATAAAGTCAGTTTGGTTATTCATCCAAACTGTTCTGTCTGAGCCTCTTAACTTTATTGGACCCATTCCCCCCATTTCTAATGTGTAAACAGGGCCTTAAGGATTTGTGGTTTAGCTGTACAGAACCGCATGACCGTATCTGGATGCTGCATGCAGACCACAGCAGCACATTACAAACATACCAGAACTTGGAAATGAAATGGGCATATTTTCTTTTTCCACAAAATAATTCTGGGTTTGTGTATGTTTTGTGTATGCTTTGATAATTTACTCACACTAGGAGGAATCTAGGTATGTACATGTACAATACATTTCAAAGCTGAATAAGTAGTCAGCATACTTCTCAGTGATGGCATGGCCCCCAGTGAGATTGGCTCCCTGAATGCTGAAGCAGCAGTTGTCCAGAGGTTCTGGTAGCGGGTTCTGGATGGTGATCTCAGCGGCCAGCTTTCGGTTTGTCTTTGGTTCACCCAGGATCTAAGGAGCAGTGCCAACAGTAAGATGACGCAAGCCTTAAATAGATGTACTGTAATCCTTCTTCTTTCCTTTACTTCAGTGAAACAAATAAATCCTCCTTAATACACAGTTCACAACAATATAATTCAGACAAGATTAAACATTGAAGGAACTGAGGGGAAACTTGCATTCCAAAACAATGCATATACAGTATATAGATATCCCGAGGCACAATGTACAATTTAAGAACAAACTTCTTCTATCATTATTATATACATGTACAGTAACATGTATACACATTTTAAAGATTCTTCTAACACCCACGTAGCAGTCTACAGTACAGTATGTACTCACCCTAACTTTAATTTGAGGGTTTTCCAGTACAATGTTCCTTAACGCCAATGTAGCCTCTCCTGTGCTAGCGTCAATCAGCAAAGCAGCTAGGCGAATCAGGTTATCCTCAGTCAGGGCTTTACCGTATTTTGAGTAGTTCAGCCGCAGTGGAACTCGCCTCTCTAGAAACAAATACATGTACATAGAATCAGTGGTTAGATGCTGCACTCACACTGGAAGATTCAAAGTGTAATCTGCAAACAGCAGGACATCTGAGCTACATGTACCTGCTCCTGGTGCGAGCACAACCTTGAGCAGGTCTTTGAAGCCACAGTTCTCTCCCATAATCCCATTGTAGGACACAGCACACGATCCGAAGACAAGACGGCATGTCGTCTCGCTCTGTGTGCTGTTTGTCACCACAGCAAACACATCGAAGTCACAGCCCTTCCTCATTTCTGATGAAACCTTGATAGTGAGCTGTAGGCCTTCTCCCACCTTCTGCTGGATAAGCTTGTTTATGTGGCTGGCCTTCTTGAAAACCTCTCTCTCCTCGTCAGAACCTGGTACAGTAGTGAAGATTCACTTAAGAGGGGAAATATGGTAATCATTATATATTTTGTACTTATAAATTAAGAGAAGATATTTAGGTCATTGGGCAGCTATACTATCCAAAGCAATTAACATACAATTACTGTTGTAATTGTATTATTATTATTATTATTATTATTATTATTTTGAAGTACTGAGGAGCAGGTAAGTGTTACTGTAGGTATCTTAGTGAAGGATGATAAAGGGAATGTGATCACTAATTTCTTTCTTTTTATTGAAAAGGAAGGACTTTACTGATGTTCAATGTCTTTCTAACAACTTTACACAAGGAAGTAAAATTAACAGTCTTAGTTCATCAAAACATGTACAAAAGTCTCATGAAAT
>JAODUG010000003.1:1848405-1865898 GCA_027564795.1 Aphredoderus sayanus | reverse complement strand
GGGGAGGAGGACCTAGTTAAGGGGAGGAGGACCTAGTTAAGGGGAGGAGGACCTAGTTAAGGGGAGGAGAACTGTGAAAAGGAAGGGAAAGTATAGCAAGCATGTACTTGGCTGTGGTGTGTGTGTGTGTGTGTGTGTGCGTGTGTGCGTGCGTGTGTGTGTGATGTATGAGCCTAGAGCAGCTAACTACAGATAATAAGTAGAGAATCTGTTGGAGGAATGAGCGTTAATTAGAACAGGATGGAGCACACACACACACACACACACACACACACATACTCACTCAACACACAACCACTGACAATTCTCATAAATACACTCACACACAATAAACACATGGTACTGTAGTGAGCATGCATGTGATGATTAATAAAAACTGCATTTGAAATATTATAATTTATCACCCGAGTCCAATACTTGCCTGTGGCATTTAAAAAGGAGCTACTGTTTGTTTTGTTTGTTTATACTGTATACGCAATATACACATGCATGCATACTTTGTGCATGGTTGTGTGTGCGCGCCTTGCTTTGTACAAGTATCCACGTACAGGTATCCGTGTGTGTGTATGTGTACCTGTACTGGCTGTCTGTACATTTCCTCCCTACTCATGTATGAACAGGAAAAAGAAGTTCCAACAATGTGCAGAAATAGCTTAGTGCATGAATGGAGCAACACACAAGCAAGCGAGCAGGCAAACAAACAAACAGACGCACACAAAACACATTCAGCATTAGGGCTCTGACAGCTGGGAGGAAGCTGTATTAAAGCTCATGGTCTCTATAGTCCTGCACCAGTCAACACCAGAAGTCACTCCCCATACGATGTCCTTCCTCGTTTCCTTCCTGCCATCCTAGCTTGGCTCCTTTACTTTGCTCCCCTTCATACCTTTCCTATGTCCTAGGTTCCCTCCATCCTTTATGTTCTCCTTCCCCTCTCTCTCTCTCACATGCACAGCCAGCTTCTCTTTCTTCCCTTCGTCCTTTCCTTCACCCTATCCTTTGTTCTGTATGTTCCGGCTCGTCACCTTCCTCCCCATCCTTGCTTCCTTCTTTCCTGCTGCCCTCACATCCTCTGCTGTATCCTTTCCTAAGCATGTGTTGTGTTGTTTTGCATAGTTCTGTCAACCAGTGACAGATAAATAGCAGCAGCAGCAAGCCTGAATGAGGCTGAGGAAAGATTGATTACAGTACTAAGTGATCATGTATTCTGATGTATTCCAACCTGCTGCAACATTACATTACACATCACATTATGTGTGTGTGTGTGTGCGTCCTACATAACACCATCCTCTCAGACAAACTACTCACAGGCTACTCAATAGTATTGACCCGCAGTGAGACACCCACTGCGGCCACACAATTACAGCTAGATGTAAATAAGATGTAGCCAGCGAGTGTCTACACACACACGGTAAGCAGAAGTATCCTTTTGTGCAACATAGACCTGTTTGTGTTTCACATCGGCTAATCATGTACAATGCATCTCCACAAAGAACATATTTATGAACAGAATTTGCTAGAAAAATAAACGGATTCCCTAAAATACAGTGCAATTATCTCGCTAACAATCCAGCCATACAGTTTCTCGCTCTAACGTACACATAGCTTATGCATATGGAAACACAACCAGCTCTAATTTATATGCTCCCACAATAATAAGAATAATAATAATAGCGCACGCAAACACACTTGGCTCCATTGTGTCGGTCATGTGTGACACCTCCCCCAGATGCAGGCAGTGGGAACAGCATAATGGCCCGCGTGCTCATTGTACGAGCGTGCCTGTATTGAGCAGTCCCAGCCTAATTCTTCAGTTTAGCAGAGCATTACGGCTGATCAATAGCTCTGGTGCACTGGGAGACAGCAGGTTGGGCCTCCATATTCATGCCATTATGGCTCGTCGGTGAATCCCACCATCGGGGCCGTGTGTGTGTGTGTGTGTGTGTGTGTGTGGGGGGGGGGCACGGTTGTGTCAGCAGGTGGGGGCGTACTGCACCACAGCTCTCTGCGTGTGTGTGTGTGTGTGTGTGTGTGAGCTGTATCCAGGCCAACCGAATCGGCCAAACGTGTGTGTGTGTGTGTAGCGATTGTACTTCCACCACATTTAGGGTTGTCATGTGTCACGCTGTCATTTGTCACGGATATTACTGGAGCTGTCCGTCTTCCCACGTACCGGACACATTGCTGCAAGATGCACGTTTGGATGATTTTGAAAGTTGTGATTGATTTTTTTTAAGATAACGCAGCGATCATGTAGTAGTTTATCTTATTGTACACCCCCCGCCCACACTGCACTGTACTATCCAGTACACAGACGTATCAGCAGAGTTGTTTGATTGGTCGTCTTAGTAATTTGTTTTATTGGGGTTTCGAAGGGACAATTCCAATTCACTATTTATTTAGAAAGCCTTTATGTGTGTAATGAAATTGAATCAGTACTTTTAAATGCGTGTATTTGAGCGAGTGTGTGCATCTATTCCGCTTGGCTTTCAATCTCTGAAGGGCATCATGCTTTTGTGACTGTCAATATTTGGTGGCAGAGTGTATAAGTGTGGCGTGTGTGTGTGTGTGTGTGTGTGCGTTTCTGTTGGATGTCAAAGGTAATTTCTCTGCTCTCAGCTTTCCTTTGAGGGTCTTTGTAGCTGTGCACTGCAAGCTGTTAATGTTCCCCTCTGGAAGCGTGCTTGTTCATCCCTGGCCTTCTCTTATCACTCCTCAGCCCGCCACGGCCTGGGTCCGTACAAGTCTGCCCGTTTTGACAACGCCGTTTCAGATTGCCGTCAGATGTCTCTCTTTTTTTCTCCTTTTCGGATTTTGTTTGGTAAAAAGGTACCGTGTAGTCAAGTGCTTCCGGAGAAAGCTTGTTGATATTTGCAATCGATCAAAACAAAAAACACCCCTCCCTTCAATGCCATAGGGTGCTCCCTCAGAAGCTCCGCCCCTACACATTGGACACGCATAGCAGCTACTGCAACTAGCAGTACGCGACTAGATATTCGCTGAATTTGACTGATTTGCATACAATCGCTGACTTTACCTTAAAAGGAGCTTGCAAAGTTTCCTATATGCCTCGACTGATAGACACTGATAAGTGCGTCTACTCCATTAGCAGAAGAAAGGTGCAGCTGGGCGACGTGGAGACTGTTCCCACACAGGTTGTGAGATGGTAGATAAACAGGAATTAGGTCATGTCATGCGTACACAGTCATTAGGCTGTGTGTGTGTGTGGGGGGGTTCAGGCTATCATGGATAGCCACCAGCGATGTAGCGCAGTCTTCGCTAGCTGCTGTGTAATGCCGCAATGACCTGTACTGTAATCACCCCCCTTGATTCCAGCAGGCACACCTCCTCCTGCAAAAGTCACTTAGGCGACAGCTTTCGCTAATGAAAGGCGGTCATCGACTCCAGGCAACACACACACACACACACACACACACACACACAGACAACACCAAAGCCGCGGTAGCTCGTCGCTCCGCTTCCTTGGATTACCGTGTGCTCTGCTCCTCCCCCTACTGGGTCACTGACCCGCACTGCCCCCCCCCCCATTATGTAGAGGAGAGATGACTGAATGGAACTCTATGGGAGAAACACCAGACATTATATAGAGGATAGATGACTGAATGGAACTCTATGGGAGAAACACCAGACATTATATAGAGGGGAGGTGACTGAATGGAACTCTATGGGAGAAATACCAGACATTATATAGAGGTGATTCTTTAATAATAACTCCTGTGAGGCCATATGGGCTCAGCTCACATCACAGTGTCACTGCCGGTTTCAATCCATCCGTTCCCTCCTCAAATAAACAATGTCTCATCTCCTACCTAAACAGAAACTATACACACAATCATTTGTGGCTTTTAATTGTAGGGGGCACTCCACTCCTATATTGCCATATTGTCATATTGTTAAAGCGTGCTTATTTTAGAAATGCAATACTTAATGTCCTCTGGGTCAAAATGACCCAAACCACTAACACTTTGTGGCAGATAGAAGGCGCTAAACCTAATTCTACAGCTTAGACAGAAATATGATGTGCACTGCTAGCAAAACAAGGTGTGTGTTTGAAACCCGAGGACAACAGGAGGGTTAAAAGGCACACAAAAAATACATAAAGAAACAATGAATAAAGAAATAAATACACACAGCAATGCCAATTGAAAAACACACAAATCATACACAGATGACTTGTCATCAGATGGCGCCGGCAGGTGGCCAAATATGAGATTTCTGAGTACATTACCAGGGTTAAACTTGGCATGGTGTAACCGCCTCCTACTGGGCGTAGACATCTGGTTGGGTTTTAAACTATGTGGGACAGACGTCCTTTACCCAGTCGGGCTTTGCTACAACTGTTTGTATCGCTTCCTCTAGCTCTACCACCATTTCGAAAATGTAACTAATAGTTGGGGCGGAGCCAGACTGCCGTACTGTGGCAAAGACCAGCAGGGGGCGGAGCCAGACTGACCGTACTGTGGCAAAGACCAGCAGGGGGCGGAGCCAGACTGACCGTACAGTAGCAAAGACCAGCAGGGGGCGGAGCCAGACTGACCGTACTGTAGCAAAGACCAGCAGGGGGCGGAGCCATAGTGTGTCCTACCTTCACAGCTGCTGTGGCCCTCCTCATAGCCGGCGCTGCAGCTGCACTTGCCGATGGGCACCAGCCACTCCCCCTCGGCGCTGCAGTGCATCCTGGGCGGGCTGTCGGCGTCCACCTCCGAGTTGTTGACGCAGGCGCCGCGCACCTCCACCAGGGTGGCGAACGCCGCCTCCGCCACCGTGTCGGGGAACACCGCCAGGTTCTGCACGGTGGCCAGGCACCGCTTGTAGTACACGCGCACGGCCACCAGGGCCACGCAGGCGCCCACGTCCTGGAAGGCCAGGTGGAAGCCCCTGCGGTTGAGGTGGCCGATCTCGCGCACCTCCGTGTTCAGCTTCATCTTGCGCTCGCCCAGGTCGCCCTGCGTGAAGCTCTCGTCGGCGGCCACCGTGTCCACCTTGGTGTAGCGGTCCTCGCGCGCCACGCCGCCCAGGTCGCGGTCCGCCTCGGCGTACAGCAGGTTGAAGGTCTCCTTGCACGTGCCCGCCACGCCCGGGATGCTGTTGCAGTCGCGCAGCGTGAACTGCAGCTCCACGAAGATGCGCTGGCCGCCGCGCCGCGCCACCCAGCCCGTCTGCAGCCAGTTGTTCTGCTGCAGCGGCTCCATCACGTTGCACACCTGGTACGTCCGGATGGGCTTGTACTTCTCGTCCACGCCGCTTATCTCCTCCCACTAGGGGGCGACAGAGAGACAGACGGAGGTAGAGCAGCGAGAGATAGAGAAAGAGAGAGGGGGGATAGGATAGAGAGACAGAGGGAGAGAGGGGAGGCAGAGGGTGGGATAGAGAGACGGAGGGAGAGAGGGGAGACAGAGAGTGGGATCGAGGGGGAGAGGGAGAGAGTAAGAGGGAGAGCAACAAAGAGAGCACACACACACACACACAGGTCAACAGTGTGACAATGCTCTAATCGACGGTGACACATGATGTGTATGGAACGGTACCAATGTGACTCTCTCTTACTGTCACTAAGAAAATTACTAGCTGTGTGGCCGGCGATTACATCTGGGCTTGAGTGGTGCTTTTTAGACCTTTTGACACGCAAATTGCCAGTGGGAAAATGTATCAAATGGAGCTGTCTTTGTCTTGCAGCCATTGAGGAGACCCCCTTTTGCATATTTCTATGGTGTAAACATGGTGGCTGCTGGTGTCGATGTGGGGAGGGGTTGGTGTGTTTGTTGTTGGGGCCTGTGCTTGTCAGACAAACTACACGTGATCAGCGCCATTTTATCAGGACATCCAGGTCCTCGTATTTAAATCCATTATCGAAATGGCCTTCATTGATTATCCCACAGCGTGATCGATCATGATTCCCCGCACCCATTAGCTGTAAAAACAGAATCAGAAGTAACATTGATCTTGACGTTCAAGAAAGAAGGGGTTTTTATCAGAGTATTGGTGATCGATACGTTTATGTGCATCTGCAGAGCAAGGCAGGCAACGATGCATGATATGATGTGCATGTCAGTAACTGAGTGAATCAGTGGTGGAAAACAAGATTTTCCATCTTCAATTTTCCAATTCTGGCTTCAGTTTCTATTTAATCATCCATTCAAACGAATGACCTCAGTTAGCCTCATTAACTGACTCAATGTCAATGTATACCCACACGGTATATGAACATATATACTTTAATACCGTCAAGAAAGCATTATTTGAAGAACACCTGATGGCATTATAGCAAATAATGGAACACAAACCCAGGATCTTTCATGCACACACACACACACACACACACACACACACCTCCATAGTAAGAATAGATTATGTGTCACACTGAAGTGATGAACTGCACTGTAGTTGTCAAAGTGACTAAATGAAGGTGGACATCCCAAGCTTTCTCCTGGCCAACTTTTTTCGCTGGGCTGGTGCGAGAATCAGACAAGTCCATTAATCCTGGGTTTACTGCTTTGCATGTGATCCCATGGCCGACTACACCTGCACTCCCAAACAGCCCAAAAGTGCAACACACTATACAAAGGGATGTGTGTGTGTGTGTGTGTTCGTGTTTGATCGCATGTGTATTTGCATGGGTGCATAATTTCAATATGCATTGATGTTTGAATTTGCGTATCCCGATCTCGCAAGTTCATTTCAGCCTGGAACCCCTCAATGCAAAAGCGTTTGCTGACCGATAAGAGCACACTCAGGCCAACTGGCTCAGGACGGTATCATGAGGCTACGTGAGCTAAGGACGCCCACACTCACACCCAGGTGAGAAGTGGGTGACAAACTGCTTTGGCATTTCTGGTGCAGTCATAAAGTTAGCGCGGAGGTTTTTACAAGGCTAATCGATCAGGCCAAGGCAAGGCCCATTTATTTGATGCAGCAGGCCACAGCCCAGAGTGTTTGTACGCCATCCTATCCTGGGCTGGATTAGCCACATCGATTCATGATCATGATGAGTGCTAGAGTCAACAGAGAGGGAGGGAGAGACAGAGAGAGAGAGAGGAATAGACAGAGAGAGAGGGATGTAGAGAGAGAGAGAGAGGGATAGACAGACAGAGAGAGAGGGAGAGACAGGGAGAGAGGGAGAGACAGAGAGAGGGATAGAGAGAGGGAGAGACAGAGAGAGAGGGAGAGACAGAGAGAGAGGGATAGAGAAAGGGAGAGACAGAGAGAGAGGGATAGAGAGAGGGAGAGACAGAGAGAGGAAGAGACAGAGAGAGGGATAGAGAGAGGGCGAGACAGAGAGAGACAGGGATAGAGAGAGGGAGAGACCCAGAGGGATAGAGAGGGATAGACAGAGAGACAGGGATAGAC
Source organism: Aphredoderus sayanus (assembly GCA_027564795.1). Lineage (NCBI taxonomy): Eukaryota > Metazoa > Chordata > Actinopteri > Percopsiformes > Aphredoderidae > Aphredoderus > Aphredoderus sayanus. The sequence continues at coordinate 1,858,530 of JAODUG010000003.1, read as the reverse complement.
AGAGAGACAGGGATATAGAGAGACAGGGATATAGAGAGACAGGGATATAGAGAGACAGGGATAGACAGAGAGACAGGGATAGACAGAGAGACAGGGATAGACAGAGAGATATAGAGAGAAACTAGAGATGATTAGAATTGGAAATAACGTGTGATCAGTCTGCTCTTGTGCGAGCGGATCCTCAGCACTAGTCTACATTTCATATACTATTTATAGTTGGAACTATAGAGATTAGAGAGTAGAGATTATTTCCCCCTTTGATACAACTTTACTGTAAAGTCGGAGGCATTATTGTCAAATGATAAGAGTTTTATTCCCTCTTTCCTTCATATATAGAGGGACAGAGAATGTGTGTGTGTGTGTGTGTGTGTGAGTGTATGAGTGTGAGTGTGTGTGCACGAGAGAGGGGAGAAGGAATGAAGATAAAGAGGCATTGAGAGGCTATGGAGAGATGTACTAGTGCAGAGGTGAGCAACAGGGAGGAAGCAGCGAAAGAGGGGATGGGTGGAATAGGAGGAAAGAAAGGGCATGCACGCACGCACACACACACACACACACAGGAGAAAAAGAAGAGTGCACACTTACTCCATTGGGAGGATATGAAGTCCAGCCCAGCTCTGCCTGAGTCTCTTTAGAGTTCAGCAGAACCACTGGGGGGGAAGGAGAGAGACAGGAAGAGAGAGAGAACATGCATTAGGTTAAATGTCAGCCAAAGTAGCATGTGACGTTGTCGTCATGTCAGCTGACAGAAATGTGTCACTTTTTGGCGGGAAATCAGTTCATCAGTAACGTTCACATCAGGATCGGTTAATAGAAGAAAAACTGAACATCACCACAAACGTGACCTTCTATTTGCACATTGATGTTTAGGTAGTGAATGCCTCACGAGACATTCGTCTTAAAAAAAAGAATATATATATATATATATATATAGTTTCTGAACAAACACCATCTGCCGAGGAGAGTTTAGACCATACAAGCTCCGAGCTCAAAGAAAAATAAACAATCCCAAACGTGCAAGACAGGACAGAGCTTCAGCTTCCATTCAGCACCACAGACAGCAAAACTCAGTGCTTGGTCCCCTCAGGTTGCCTGCACTTGTTTCAGCACCACGGACGAGGCAAGTGAGCATAAGCTACCAGACTGGCTGTCAGGACCTTGAACAGCGCTACAAAAGGCGAGAACAATACTGCTCTGTGCAGCTGGAGTGGACCCTCGTTGAACTAGCGTTTGTTAGCTTCTGTACGCATACTGATGTGATGGGCTGTAACAGAGCTGAATGGGTTTAAACCTCGGGGAAAAAATGTAAGTCCGTTTTTATTCCAATTGCCCTCATACAGTCAAGGGAGGCCTTATTTTTGTTTGTTGGTTTCAGAAGTTAACTCACTAAAGTGCCTGTAACTGCTCTGAGGAATGACCTTCTGTAAAGTTTACTCCAAAACACTAAGAAAAAGGCTCAGTTGAAGTTACTCAATGTATAACGCAAACACAAACACGACCATAATCTATAGGCCAAATCTATTCATAAACATCTGTAGTGACATATGGTGTGCTGCATTTAAGTGGCTTGTTTTGCCCCCCAAATGGCTGCATGCCTGTTTAAAACTGTCCTGAACTGGCCTACAAATAGATCCTTCAGTTGAGTTTCTGTCTGACACCGCTATCTTAAAAGAGCTTTGTACAGACGGTTCCCAAAGCAAATGTTCGGGCATACCAATGAGCAATCGACCAATACAATCCAGGTTTAGCACATCAGAAAGCACCCCATGGTGTGACTCTTACAATGCTGCTCTTGTACGTTTGACAATTCTGCTGTCAACACTGACACGACAATTGCTTGCATAAAGTATCAAATGCACCCCGCATGGACAAGATGGGAAACTTGTAGACACGCTAGCCTTGTCCCCCCCAACTGCTCTACATATCTTTAGTATTTGTAAAAAGAGCAACATTGATTCTGGTGACACACAGACACTCAGGGCAATGAGTTGAAACCTACGTCATTAGACCGAGATGGAGAGGTGAAACTCAAGACGACTCAAGCTGTGGGATCTTATTCATGCTCAGACACTCTTACACCAAGGTGTTGTTTGGCCTTTTGTTTTAGAAAAGATACAGAATATCTTCTGACCTATAAAGTACTGTACAATATTCAGTACATGGGTCATGGAGAGGGTTAGAGAGATCTTACAGTATGGCCTATATGAGATCTGTAAGGGGTGGTGGAGTTAGAGTTAGCCAGACAGACAAGGTGGTTTAAACCAGCAGAATGAGTCAATGTTTGTGACGTCCCCAGATCTCCCTGCCTGTTGTCGCTGCTCTGTTTTCACCTGTCATGACCTGTAATGCGGCCCTCATGTGCCATACGCACTTTGGCCAGCATAACCATTGGTACTGTATGTCTGTGGCTAGTAAAGTCTATGGCTCAGTTTGTTGTCTCGGTGTTGACATGGCCGTAACAGTATTGCACACAGAAACTGTGGAGGGTCCCTTTAATCTGCTAGAGCAAAATTGTCAAGATCTAGGAAAACAGGACATTTCCTTTTTTAATGAAAGGTTTAAACACTAGATAACAAAAACCAGTGTTTTATAAATTAAAACACACAAATCCCTAATTTGTTGTGAAATCAAAACACTGGAGAAATGAAAGCGCAGTTTAATAATTGTATGCGACATATGCAGTGCACGAACTTGGAAACATCCATTTATCGTTGTTTAAATTACAAGCCATCAATACTTAATACTTCTGCCAGAACACAGAGAATCCCTGATGGGCCTTTAGAGGTCTTGTACCGAACAGTGGACCCAGAGCCTGGCTCTGCATTTAGCTGATAACAGAGGCATTTGAAGGAGCGCGGATTCTGGATAGATTGCGAGGGTGAGAGATGAACTGAGAGAATGGAGTGATAGAGACTGAAGGGCAAAACATAAAAGAAGGATGTGGAAAATAAAGACAAGAAACTGATCACAAGCCAGCAGGGAAGAGGGTTTTGGTGGGAATAAATAAATCCTGGTTAAGAGAATGCCAGCAGAGTCAAAGGAAACCAGTCAACAAGAAAACCATCTTAGAAAGCTCAAATGGAGTAAAACCCTTACTGTATTGTTTCCTTACTGCATGTCTACACAGTCACATTCAGGACATCATGGACACTTTACACAAGGGAGTAATGTTTTACACCAACATGTTTTAATGCGTACTGTACACTCAGAAAGAGATTCAATTTGTGTTGAAGGTACACAATTATGGATTTTACGGTAGGTGCAGAGGTGGAATCGCAGTGTCTACTGCTGCAGCTACTGTATACCAAGTGCCAGTCACAACTACTGTCTCCAAACCGTTATTGGGTTCCACGCTTTTCTAAATGTTTACTTCTACTTTGTCTACCACAATAGTCTTTCCCATTTTTTTGTTTTGTCATTTTTTTGAGCGGTTTGAAAATATATGCGGAAGCTATGCTTTCTTAGGTTTTCAATATCACTTTAAATACCATGAGATCCATTTGACTGAGCAGTCAATCCGAAACCTATAGCCTGACTGTATCACATTGAGCAACAGTCAGTCATACAGCCAGTTCTTTATTCAACAGTCAGAAACGTATGCTATATAGTGGACACTACAATGACACAGTGAATGTGCAAATCTTCATCTAATAATCACTAAATCACTATCTAGTTAGAGTCTGAGTCAGAGTGGAGACACAATGAGAGACCGACATAAAAATGAAAAATTATAGAGGTGGAAAGAATGTTATGCAACAAAAATCTGGATGGCTTAACACATAAAGGGGAAGAGCGAGAGTGAGAGAGAGGGCGACATTGAGAAGCAGAAAAGCAGCACTACACACTGAGCTCCCTGTGGCTTGAACTAATGGCCGTGACACACATTAGTGGCTAAACTCTAATTTGGGAGGTCTTTCATAAATAATAGCCCATTGTTATGAGGACAGTTTGGATTTGTGCATTGGTCTTTTTGCTGTCATTTTGGCCTCTATAGCCTTTCTGCCTATATATGTGGAGCCTAGATTTCATTCACAAAAATATGATAATTTCCACAATACATCAGATTATTAACCGGATCTGCTTCAAACAGTATGGAAACGAGTGCAACTGAAGGGAAAAGAACACGCATCATTTTAAACACAGAGCTCTTACCCTGGACATAAAATATATTAAGTAACAGAGCCATACTATTGCTATCTTAGCATACTTTATAAAAAAACATATACATTTTAAGTGCATTAGTCAAATGCAGAAACATAGCAGCATGCAACGAATGGTAATATACAGTATACCCTGTAGGCCTGTATTGTCTGTATGTTTGTATGTATGTACGCACATACATACACACACACACACCGTAGGAACTTCTGACCTTGTATTCATCATTTGTCCCATCACACACTGCAATAGTGTAGCACTTTCCTATTCTTAGAGGAAACAGGAGGCAAGCCTTTTCACAGATCCTTTAACTCCTCAATTACAGTACTTGCAAGTGATAACTTAAAAATCACACAGTATACAGCGTTCACAGTAAAAATAACTGTTCCAGATAGCTAGATAGGTTGTAATGCACTGTATGCGTGTAATGTATTGTATGCTCCGTGTGTGTGTGTGTGTGTGTGCGCGTGCGCGCATGTGTTGCGGGGGCACGGCAATAAGACTTTGAGTGGTAGTTCACTATTAAGACATTTAACTGCGTCCTCCATTTTTGTTGTTGGTGGTTTATTAAAGAACAAGGGAGCACATATTTCTCTCTCTCTCTCTCTGCCTCTCTCTCTCTGCCTCTCTCTCGTCCTCTGGCTGTGTCGTGTATTAATTGACTTATTCAGTCTGGCCTATGAGCCAAGGAGGTTGCAACTGGCAGAGACAAAGAGAGCACACTAGAATGAGACAGCAACTCCAGAAGAAGAGGCTTGAGGTCAAGCATTTCGCAAATCACTGAAGGGGACGTTTAAGCATACGTAGAGCTCAGGAACAGGGCTGACGTTTGACGCGCTCTCCCAAGTATTTACTCAGCTCTTCGTTACTTAATAGTTATTGCATAGGACCCTTCATCTCCTTGAGCCATGGTTACATAGACACACAAGTCATAGGGTCCATCCCTAAGGGCCCCTGAGGGTTAAGAGGCACCTCTTGAAGCTCTCCGAGAACACACACACACACACACACAAGTAAGCCTTTCAAGGCGACAGCAGGATGACGGGGTAGACAGCAAGGCCAAAAGCTCTTCTGCGAGGAGAGGTAGACGGTGATTAAGTGACTGCACTTTATTCTCCATGCTTAACATGCCACGCCCACACACACTATTCCACTAGCCAACACAAGGTGCAAGCTGCCCCTCACTCTTATCTCTTACATAAACACTGCTAAACACAAATATCCCTTCTTTGGTGAGAACACCCTCCTCTGGCACTCACACAATATCCTCACACCCTGAACTGGCATAATGCCCCTCCCCACCAAAAATAAATAAATAAATAAAAAAAGTCCAGGTAACTTCTTCATTTGACTGCCAGTTCTTTGCTGGTGGGGTGATTAGCTTGGGTCTTTAAACTTTTAAACTGTTTAACCCTCCTGCTGTCCTATGGATCAAAATAACCCATCTTGTTGTGCCAGCAGAGGGCGCCAAACACAACATATGGACACATGACGTGCCTCGGTTGGCCCCGTCTGCTGGTAGTGCGTTTGAAACCCAAGGGCAGCGGGAGGGTTCACTGCCAACCAACCAACCAACTTATCAAGTTACCCATGCTGCCAGGCCAGTGGGGGCGGGGCTTAGCAAGCTCTGCCTGGACCGAGAGACAGTACTGAAATGGACGGAGGATGAACGGAGGCCAACGACTGTCTGCTCGCCAAGGGACAGCCAGTGTTCTTCTAGTAGCACAGGGGAGAAGAAGACATATGCACGGAAGGACTATTAAGACATTCACCCTCCCGCTGTCCTATGGGTCAAAATGACCCGGTGCAGTAGCGGACGCCAACCACAACACGGACATGAAATTCTGCGGTTGCGCTCCCTCTGCTGGTAGTCTGCTGAACTGCCTTAGGACAGCGGGGGGTTTATGGTGTGGGAGACGGGGAGTGAGCAAGGAGAGTATGAATGTCCCGTTAATACAGTATATAAACCGACAACATGATCATTAAAGGTAGAGTCAGTGATGGTAAGATCATACACTTAGCATGTATGTAGCGCCCTGGATATGTTAAATGGGAACACAAATGTGATGTGTTTCCCATGTGTGGGGTGGAGCTTCCAAGGGAGCACCCTATGGCTTTGTGTGGGGGGAGAAGTGTTTGTGTTTTGTTGGAGTTCCAATCAACAAGCTTTCTCCAGGATAACTGACTATACCTTTAAGGGAGACTCTTACTCTAGATTTGTGCCTAGAACTGTGCTTGGTTGAAAGCAGCAATACACAAACATTGAACTGGGGCTGAATATATGGAAGATATACTTGAACACAAGGGAGGTAGACAAGAATAATATATTACATTTAAGATGAAACATAAAGGAACATTTGTCACCGAGTTTTATCCTATTGGAGATTTTACAGTTCCAGCTAAATTAAAAGCAGCACAGGGGTTAGAACATGGACACCAGGGGAGGAAAATACTTTATATGAACCTGCAAAACATATCCAGTACCACAACATGGCAGCAGTAGGACTTATAAAATAGATAAACTGTTATAATGAAGTGTCACATAAAAACACAAACAGGCAAATAAAAGTTAAATGCCGAATGCAGACACATGAAAAATGTCATTATATTAAACATTTCCCTGGCTGGGGCACAGTTTGTCTCTGGCCAGCTGCAGCTAACACAAACACACACTAGTTGGATCATTCCCGCATAGCCTACCAAAAATAATTCACCTAAAACTGGGCTCTGTGTTTAATTTGAGGCTTACTGTATACGTGTTAGAGCAACCTACAAAGCACTTTGTACAGTATGGTATAGTGAATGTATCTCCTCTGTACAATGGCATAATCAGTATCCTTAAGGCTACCACTGTAATTTGTGCAAAACGCATTGGGAGTGCTAATGTACTATGTCTTTATTGCATCTCAAACATTATTTTTTCACTATTTATTTGACTGCATCTAATTGCTTAATTTGTATAATCTGTTTTGGAGGACTTTCATGGTTGATCAGGGAATGGAATTTATTACAAACAATACGAAGACAGAAAATGACATTTAAAAACACATTTAAGTGATTGGTAAAGAGCCATTTACTGGTACTTTGGCAAACTAGTTTCTATTCAACTTAGGCAAACACTTTATGGAGGTTGTGAACAATGAATTCAAGTCCAAGCCTTATCTTAGTCTTAAATGCCATAATATGCATTTATTCATCACTTCACAGCTACTCATTATAAAGGCCATTTATCCCATTCACCCTCACTTCAGAGTTCATGGTTTATTTTACGTAAATAACTTCTTCCCCATGATGACAGGTAGCCAGAACTATCGCCCAGCGTCCAAACGGCTCGTCCAGTTGGTGCCGACAGCAATCCCACCACACACACACACACACACACACCGTCCAGTACCTTCTTAGAGAGAATGCAGGCAGGGAGTTGGCGAGAAGAGTTGGAAGGGAAGCGGCTGAGAGTGACAAAACAAAGAGGGCGAGAGGAAAGGGTCACAGATGGGAACAAAAAGAAAAGAAAGAAACGTCCCCTTGATCCCTTCTCCAATTGGAGGACCTTGTTAAAAAGCTTGTAATTGGTTGTCTGGCTTGATACACTAAAGCCAGGGAGAGCCCTGTCAGTTCCCATTGTTCGGACCTAGAGGGCAACCGTTTAACTACGCCCGAAGCTGGATAAGACCAATAGAGCGCACACACACACACACACACACACTTTGTTTCGGTGATACACTGAGAGAATGCATTTCCATCCCACACCGATCACTGTGCTGAAAGGTGGCTGACACTCTCCTATATCCTCTCGCCTTACAGTGCTCATTGCCACACAATGCTGACTACAGTCCTCCAGATACCCCCCAACCCCCTCTCCCCCTTTGCGCTTCAAAACAAAGTTTTTTTTTGGGGTTCGGGTTCATAGGTCAGCCCTGTAATCACCTACACAAGCATACGTGCAAATTGAATGTCACCGAGTAAAGTACTTACAGGTGCATTCATCTTGTGGAGGGTGCACACAAGCCTAACAGAAGCAGGCATGTACCCGTCTCAGCCAGCGGCCCTCCATTAGCATTACGTCACACGCCAAGCGGCTCTGTGCAGAACATCTGACACGTAACCTTGTAAGCGCAACAGCACTGTACCTGAGTGGTACTGTCCAGTTTCATTGGCTGTTAGCACTGTCACTCACAAGTGACTTGTGAGTCCTAGTGCAGTGCTTTATTTCCTCATTTCAGTCCCCCCCATTTATTTTAACTGTAACCGTAGCCTACAGCAGTTATTTAACAGACGTACAAAGCATGCAAACAGCCAGTCATGTTTTTACGTGTCTCAACAAATTCCCCTGTACAAGTTTAACGTCCGACTTGGTTATCGAGTAGTAGTTAGTCGTCATGCATGTCAATCAAAATACCTCCTCCTGTCCAGTAGGCAGATCTTAGCCAGCGCCGTGTCCCAGACTTAATGCAAGTAAAGGCATGGCTCTGTGAGACTAGGCATGTATATAGGAGAGGGTGAAAGAACATAAGCATGCAGTTCATTCATTATGGGTGGTCCATAATGATCGTAGTATTCTCTGTGTGAATACGCCACAAACTTCAATCTTATCCTCCTGCGGAGTCTGAGCCGGCGTCGATGCACGAGCATGTGCGAACAAGTCTTGGCTGACAAGCCATGACGAGAGTGGTGTTCAATGATTGCCTAGCAACACCGTACACAAGTTCACTTCTGAGTCGCACTCCACAAGTCAGCTGGTCATTTACGTTTGTGATACATAATTATTTTGCTCTCTTCATGCCTGGATATGAAGTCTACATTTGTGACATGTCGTACAAATATACAAGCTAGCCTGAATGCAAAACGTTTTGGGCGTTCTTATGTGTCACATACTGTACTATATGGGTACTGTACTACATGGCTACTGTACTACAGTATCCATGTTGTACAGTAGCCATGCTTTTCTAAATGGATATTGTAAGTTCTAGAATAGAACTGCTGTGTGCTTACTGAAAGACAATAGTTAGTCCATCTGGGAATAGTTCACCTCGCTTTCTCTCTGTGTGTGTTTGTGTTCCAGGGCGGTTGGTGAACCAGAGTTAAACAGGCTTACGTAACAGCACATCTCCGCATGGTTCCTGCTACAGTAGCTGATCCAAAACAGACATTTTATAGATGGGCTATGAAACATTACAGGTACAGTACTGTATACCTGCACTGCAGACATATTCACAAAGAGCCAATACAGAGAGTGCTGCATACACAGCTGCACTTGCCTGGATACATGCCTGCATGCGTAGATGGCTGCATCTGTGCTGTGTACCTTAGCAAGCGTTGGCTATTTCAGTATACAGTAGGTCCACCCGGTACAGAATAGCTTTAGTTCATTATGTACTGCTTGCTGTAAACAACCTTAGCTTGTTTACAGCTAAGGTACTTAGTTTTTCTGTGCAAAACAAACATGAAAATTACATCAACGCGATAGTGACTCTAGCTAGCAAACATGGACACATGTCTCAACATATAGACGCACACAACTTCTGTGTGTAGCTACTGTAGCTATTGTCTAGCTGGAAGGTGAACCTTTTCCAATGTCACAGTTAAACATGCGCGCGCGCGCGTGTGTGTGTGTGCGCGTGTGTGTGTGTGTGTTCCGCACGCACAGCTGCATTTGCGCGCACGCCCGCCGTCATGGGCGCGCGTCACCGCGCACGTCTGTGCGCTCAAGCGCCAACACCAGCGTCTAGCCGCGCCTGTATCTGTGGCACGGAGCGCTGCGAGGGCCGGAGAACGTGTGACACCGACGGCGGAAAGGGCCGGAAGGGCCCGACTACACAGTCCCTTCAGAGGACTGCTTTAATAATACAGGGATGGATCTTCTTCACACTGTACCAAAGAGCTCTCTCTCTCCCCCTCTCTCCCTCCCTCCCTCCCTCTCTCCCTCCCTCTCTATTATTTAGCTTCAGCCTCATTCAGCCCTCCGTC
>JAODUG010000003.1:1786734-1816985 GCA_027564795.1 Aphredoderus sayanus | reverse complement strand
GTGGGTGTGTATGTGTGTGTGTGTGTGTGTGTGTGTGTGTGTGTGTGTGTGTGTGTGTGTGTGTGTGTGTGTGTGACTACATCGCAGGCCTTTTGCTGTAAAAACGTTTTTTACTTGACTTTACAAACGTCACACACACAAACACACCGGCAAAGACCATAATAACGTGAGAAATATATAAATGATTATACCTGCTACAAAATGCACTATATTGAAAAGGCTATTATTATTATTATTACTATAATTTTAAACGTGAAATTATTTCTGACCCCCACATGGGGGTCACACTGTTCTTGGAGACGTTAAAAGCTGCAGCTCTAGAGGGAATACAGGAGAGGAGCTACAGATATCTCACCTTTCATTTTGTCTGATCATTTTTTGTTTCTTGTTCCCAACAGCACCCCAAAGCCCAAACACAGACCCCCGTCACCCGCCCCTAAAGGCCGACCCTTGTCCCCCTGTGTGCCCACGTCAGCTTCTAAAGCCCCCTCGGCCAAGAAGACGCCTCCTTCCGGCACCAAGACCAGACCCAAGCGGGCGCAGACCCCCGCCCGGGTACAGCCTCAGACAGTCTCCGCGGTTGCCGTGGAAACCCACAGTGAAGCCCAGCGGCCCGACACCCCCGAGGGGACGAAGGGTAAGTGTGGTAGCTGTGGTTAGCGGTTGCCAAGGTTGAAAGTGACATTCAGGTGCCACAGTGAATAACAGACATGCCTGCGATTCCTGCCTGAGCTTATGTAAAACAGGTTTTCCCCCTATGAAGTGATTTTACTGTATTACTGTATAATATATTTATAGTTTTTATCATGACATCATCATATCAATGATACATGATTCAGAGATGTTATGGACTGGTCACGAATGATTAAATATTTATGGTTTGATGGCCTCTTGGATTAGATCTTTGCTGAATTTGACAAAACGTGTATTAGCTTACAATCACTAGACTAGACCTGTAATGCAGCATCCCTGTGTGTAGTGCCTTCAACCGGATGTTGTTCAGTTGTCTCCTCTGTACTTCTCTGCACACCCAGGCCCCGCTAGTGTTCCAGCCATCGTGGTGTCCTCCGCCCCCGCCACACCGGGCCCCCTCAGTGCCGTGCCGGACACCCCAGCCGCCGCCCAGGCCGTACGCAGCCCAGAGCCGAACACCCCAGCCGCCGCCCAGGCCGTACGCAGCCCAGAGCCGGCCGCCGCCACCGCCGCCTCCTCCGCTGATCCAGCTAGCGCTAGCGCCGGTTCCCCCGCCGCCGCTGCCACGGCAACTGGCAAGCCGTCCGCCGGCACCAACGACCCGGAGGAGGCGGCTCGCGTGCTGGCGGAGAAACGCAGGCAGGCGCGAGAGCAGCGCGAGAGAGAGGAGCAGCAGCGCGTGGAGCAGGAGCACCGCAACCGGTCAGTCACAACGTTTAGCACAGGTGTCTGGAGGGCAAGATGGTTTTCTTTTTGTATGTTTATTTATGTTTTTTATTGTATTTGTATGATAGCAATATACGATATCTGATTTTGTTCAAATACCATGTTCATAATCCAAACAAGGTTAAACTAAACAAGGCTCAAGAGTTACTAATCGGACACCAAACTAACTCCTAAACTGCTAATATTTATCATCTTCATTTTCATCTTCATCTTGATAAGGGGGCATAATATAAACTAGTAAATTGTGTTTTGTCACAAAATTATAGTAACAGTATGATTAAGCTAAAGAAAATAAATTGAACTTATTATGCCCGTAAATTTTAAATGATTGTATAAACAGTTACTGAATTGGTATTTCCAGCTCTTATGCATTCTTATGTACTTTTTTCACACCCACATTGTTCAATTTGATCGTGTTCGAAAATTCACATCACCTTATTTTCTTCCAGAATTCCCAAAAAAGGTTTTGCAGTTGACATTTTGTTTTTATCGGTTTGAAATTGATTTGGAAAGTTTCACCTCTGAGAATTGCTTCGTCATTGGGCCTATGTACACACCAGTTGTCATGGAGACAGAATGTAACATGGCGCTGGCTCCCGGCCCCACAGGGTCCTGCGCGAGGAGGCGATGGTGCGGGAGGCGGAGGAGAGGAAACTCCGGGAGGCCGAGGCGCGCCTGATGGCCGAGCAGGAGCGGGTGAGGGACGAGGAGCAGCGTCTGCAGGAGGAGAAGGAGACGCAGGAGAGAGCCCGCGCTGAGCAGGAGGAGAATGAGAGGCAGCACAGACAGGTCTGTTCACATAACCCTCCTGTCTGTTCAAATGCACTACCATGTCGCGCCAGCAGATGGCGCCTACCACGTCATGTCCATGCTGCGGTTGGGTCATTTTGACCCGAAGGAGAGCGGGAGCTGCCGGTAACCTTCAAGTAAAAGCTAGTGCTTCCACTCTAATCACAATGAAATCACTCTGTTGTATTGCTGTGTTGCCCTCTCGGCACCTATTGCATCCTAACGGTCCCGGAAGGATGGATTCCTCCCTCTGTGGTCCCTTCCTAAGTTTTCTTGCTTTTTTTTTTTTTACCCATGTGGTTTTTATGGAAGTTTATTCTTGCCCGGGGGAAGGAGCAGGTTAAGGGGGTGTGTAATGTGGGCCTGTGCAGCCCTTTGAGACTGTCATGCGATTAACCCTCGTAATGTACTCAGAAATCTCGTATTTATTTCTTTATGTATTTATGTTGTGTTGTCGTGCTTTTTCACCCTCCTGTTGTCCTCGGGTTTCAAACTCACATCTTGTTGTGCCAGCAGTGCACATCATATGTGTGTGTAAGCTGTATAATTAGGTTTAGCGCCTTCAAAGAGCTAGTGATTTGGGTCAGTTTGACCCAGAGGACTTGACCAGGGTTAAGAGCTGTAGAAATAAACAACTTGACTGTTTAGTAAAAATCACATCGCAGTCTATATGTCTCCATAAAGCAGTGTGAGTCCCACCCAGTGATGGACACATGGGTTAAAACCATTGACCATCTGGCTCTATTAATACATTGGAGGGTGAATCTGCTGTTGGAGGGGGATATTTGTGGCTTCTGAGTAAATCACCCCCCTCCCCCCATTCCCCGGACTGGCTGGTGGCATCTGGCCAGATTATTGTCCGAGAATGTGTGCTGTCACGGAGGATGTGTGTCACGCGTGAGGCCATTACTGTCAGGAGGACCTTTGTCCGTCCGGGGCAGATGCCAGCTGGTGACCTCCATAATGGTGTTAGGCCAGTGTCAGGGCCGCGCCACCGCCTCAGAGAGCACTACTGTGACTGGGTGGCTGAGATGGTGGCTCTGTGTGTAGCCCAGTGTGTCACGCTGGTCTCAGGACGCGACGGCACAGACCAGCCTGGAGAGCTGGGCTGCCTGGCATCGGGGTCTGCTCTTAACTCACCTTCACTTGTGCAGCAGGGAGGAGAGTATTGCCTTCTGCTGTACAGTGTGTTCCCGGTGTTACAAAACATTGTTTCAGTTTGAAATGTCAAACGTTGAAACGTCATGGTTGATAGTTTTAATCGTCAAAAATGTAAATAGCTGTTCCTACAAAACAATGTAAATATTTGTAAACAATAGTGCTACAAGTAGCAGCTAATCGATGAATACCTCAATCGTTGGAACGAGCCACATTTGTTTTAGAAGAATGCGTATGTTCTGTATCTATGCTAAAACATGTTTAGTGTCTTCTCCATAGCATCAGTTTTGGTTTACTGCAGAATGTAAATACTATATCTAGTGAGGCATGTTACAGTAACACGGCAAGATGTCATCCCTGCCCTCCAGGCTATCGACTGTGATGCGCTGCCTCCTGGTGGACAGTTTACTAACTGACTGACATAAATAGCTTCCACATTTCAACGTCTGATCATTATTTACATTTAAAAAAAAAAAGAAGTAAAGACTATTTCTTGTGTGTTTGATTTGTATTGAAGCAGTTATGTCTTTGTGTTGTTGAAGAGGGAGGAGGCTGAAGCCAAGGCCCGTGAGGAGGCCGAGCAACAGCGCATTGAGAGGGAGAAGCACTTCCAGAAGGAGGAACAGGAACGTCTGGAGAGAAAGAAGGTACAAAGTGGAGACAATAAATGGCACTGTTGCTCTCCATTTTCACTGAGATTATAGTTTGTTTGCTTTACCATTTGCACAGCCAATCAGTGGTCATGGGGGTGTGGCTAAGTGTGGCAAAGTGATGATGTTGAAGTCAAGCCAACGTTTTAGATTGGTGGTAGAGCTAGATGAAGCGAGACAAACAGTTGTAGCAACACCGATTGGTTAACGGCTGTCCAGTAGCTTGACAATTACCCAGGGTTCTATGTCCAGTAGGAGGCAAAGACTGTGAACACTTCCCAATGGAACGTGTCTAGACCCTATTCGTGAATTTAACTTTGGGTCTGATTACACCAGGCAAATTGTTTCCATGGTTAACTTTAGAATATCCTATGTGGCTTCATTTTCAAAGTCACACATGCAGTAGCACGTGTGATGTGTCAAGGTGTTTTAAAGGACTGCGTGAGGAGACCCTGAGGAGAATAAACTTCCTTGGGAAGAAAGCTATGAAAAAGCACCATGTGCAAAGCTAATCACGCTGTCCGTCTGTTGAACTTTACAGCGCCTTGAGGAGATCATGAAGAGGACTCGGAAAAGCGATGCTGGGGATAAGGCCAGTATTATTCTCTTTGTTCATCTTGGAGGATCTGAGCTTCATATTGTGTCCATTGTGCTAAACAAAAGTCTGTTGTTATTCTCAATTACAGAAAGAAGTTAAAGCCGCTTCACAGGTTAATGGAAAGCAGACAGGAGATCTCAATAAGGGTAAGTTTAATGTTTGCCTTTTCTATGATAATATACAGTTTTTTTGTGTATGCCCCTTTGTTCTCCTTTAAGAGTTTCTAGATGAGATAATTGAGTCAAGAGTTTTGTGTTTCTGTTGTTTTTCCCCCCAGCGTCAGGGGGAATGCAGATTCCCATCCAGTCACAAGGTGTTTCTGGTCCTGTATTAAATGGTGCTCAGCAAACCAAACACCAGAACGGCCTCTCATCCAATGGGGAGGCAGCTGACTTTGACCAGATCATCCAGCTGAGCAGCAGTGGTAACCCAGGGCAGCCCCAGGGTGGCATGGTCAACGAGCCAATCCTGGCCTTCGAGGGAGCTGAGCCCTTCCTGAGGAAAACCGGCCCCATGAAGCCTCAACATGTTGCAGGTAACAGATAACTGGCTAACAGTGTAACAACTGTATCCGCGGTAGAAAATTATAAGTACCTGGTACCAAAATTGAGTCCAGTTGAATAGGTGACATGGTAAGGACCATTATGGTGCCTTCAACACACCAACCCCTCCACAAACCTTGTCCCATCTCAAGTGCTTGTCCCACATGTTCACATAGTTAGAGTATACCTTTGGAGTTCACTTGGAGTTCTTTTACACTCACATTTTCAACTAAACAAGATGGGAAACCGTTCTTATTTCACCTTTGTTGTGTCTCATCTTTTTACAGAGGTCCTGTGAGTATCTACATGGACGAGCCTTATGTCTCTGGCTGAGCAAGAGATTTGTGCCACACCAAAACAACTTACAAAGACGTGTGCCAAACAAACACATGAACTTCACCCAGTTCAGTATAACCTCTCATCATGAGGCAGAGGAGCAAAAGTATGCTAGTTAAAAAACTGACAAAAGCAAATGACAAAAAAATTGTATAAAAACATAAAAACTCAACAAGCATAGGCGTAGGTTTGGGTAGGGGTGGTAGGGACATGTCCCTACCAGTATTTACCGACCATTCAATTGTCCCTACCAATACTCTATGTGTAATGCCTGGCTTAATTTGAACACAGAAAACCTCACCCAGCATGTAAAGGACTGACAGCTTTATTGCTCTCGAGTCTGTGGGTGGTGGTGTATGGCTGTTCTTAGTTGGTGGTTGGTGGAGCGATATAAATCCTGATAACGAACAATTCTCCAACTGGCTATCTCACATTTAACCAGTTTTGTGAATGACCAGAAACATTGTTCAAGGTGAACATAGGAATGCATTTAAGAGCACAACCTTTCGTGTTGTGCTGTTAAATAGAGGTTGTGCTCTGATTACTTCAAAGTGAGTTTGATGACATTTTATTTCTTCTCATAGCAGAGAAAGATGTCCCTACCAAACTTCAACCTAAGCCTACGCCCTTGTGACAACAAGTATTTTCTGGCAGAGCCTTTGTCTGGTTTATTGAAATGTCACATTCAGATTTTACAGTGCACCTTTAAAATGGCAGTATACGGATTTTTAGAAAATATAATAAATGATATTTGACAATGGTTGTTCTTATTATTGTTATTGTTATAATAATGCTATTGTTATCTTAAGTTGGACAATGTGTGTGTTTGTTGTTTTTCGTCTTGAATTATCAAGTTATTTAACTTGGGGAGCATTGTAAGTATAGGCCACAGACAGTGTATGTAAATGTATTAAGAGCCCCACTGCCTAGGCATCCTGTTACAGGGAATCTGTGAAATAAAGCTTTATGAAAAGGGATCTGGCTCTCCTTGTATTTGTGCCCACATCCCACGTGTTCTACATGTATTGCATGCATATAACGTAACACCGCAAAACACATCTCACTATAATATTAAACTATAATATATGAGCAGTTGAGAAACGTGGCCCAGTGGCCTAATGGATAAGGCATCAGCCTCCGGAGCTGGAGATTGTGGGTTCGAGTCCCATCTGGGTCGTTGCATATGTTTCAAGTTTATTATGTATTTATGTACCGTAGATATTATTGACACAAATATACAGTATAGCTAGTATATTTTTGAGTTTAAAGAACATTTTTGTATTCAAACCAGACTTCTTAATAATCAACTATTGCTATATTGTGAATCATTCTCATCTTGAGAAGTATTACCACTTGCTGGAAACCCCAGAAGGTGGCAGCACTATCATTAAACCAGGGTACATTCAGGATGACTCTGGATCCCAGCCAAATGTCTTCAAACAGTGTTGTTATATAATATTTACTTAATTTTAACTACATATGTTCTAACAAGAGATACAGAGGTACATACTTAATATCAAAATACTTTTATTCTGTCTCAGGTCACATTTCTAGTTTCTAAATGTATGTGAAAGATTACTTTCACAGAGACATTTTAGCAGACATTTTGATTCACAGAAACGTACACATACATTTGCCAATACAGTAGAAGATGAGACAGCCATACATTGTGCATTTAGGTATTGAAATTCTAATAACATTATCTAAGGGGCCAGGGAGAATACCTCCTTCAACCTCCAACAGTAGCTTGAGCTAACCACCAAATGTGTCGAAACCCTATATGATCCTGATGAACCCCACTCCGTAGGTAGGCAGGCACTGCACATTAATGCCTGTGAAATTGTTCTTCTTTGGCATTTTTATCCTTTGCTTCGTAGAGAATGTGCATGCCACTGTTTAGCATAAATGTATAAATCTACGTAAGTCTATGTAAGTTTATGTTTTTATCTATGTAAGAGTCGTACTGACTCTTACACAATGACATCTAGATGTATCTGTCACATATTGTTGATACATCTACACGCAAATAGACATAGAACATGCAAATCTATTCCCTCTATGTGTTCCTGGACACATTGTATTTGCATAGAATTTCCATTAGTGCAAGATAAGAAAACTAAATTGGTTTGGTCATAATTTGACTTTCTGAGGTAGGCCTATAACTAAACTTGGAACCTGGGTGAGGTTTCAGTTAAATTTAGGTAAAGGTAACTACATTCATATAGTTTCTTTCATCTTCTTGTAATAGGACATACATAGTTTTGCTGCACAGATGCTGACAAGGATACATTTGAGATAAGAATACACACATCAGCGTTGTTTTCTTGTACATGTATCATCAAAGACAATACATAATACATAATAAATAATTATCTTGTTTACCCCTAAAACCCTCACTTGGTTCGGTAACTCCAGGACCCATTCATTGAGGTAAATAAAGGTGTGTGCTTTTTCTTCATAACCTGTCAGGCAGTTTCTGTATGCTGCAGGAAATGAGCCACTGTCACTGTTACATCATTGAGCTTCCTTAGTCATAGTTTTGTTTGCACATTTCTTTGCAGTGTGACATTTTCTCTATACTATCTCTTAATTTTATGGCATCCTTCTTACTTTATGAAGGCCTTTTGGGTCAATTATTACTCCAAAGGTGTATCATATGGAGGCATTCATTCATCTTACATGTATTTTACCAAGCCAAGGTTTTGAAATGTTTTGTACATTATATTTCTTTCAACACAGAAATGTTCAGTGGCTGTCAATATTTGACTTTTAAATAGGCGCTAGTGTGCAGTGTACAGACATACAGCAAACATTAACATTTTAGACTTTCTCATGTTGTTTTAGTACAGAATCTGACATACATTACCGATCTTAATAATAATGTTCCATCCTTGTTTGTTGTTATGTTCTCAACCTTTGCCCCTTTGCAACCTTTGCAATAATGAGTCCATAAAAGAGTGTCAAACTATTTTATGGCACTGAATTGTGGCCACTGAAGAGATTGGCATGTTTATTTTTAAACATCTGTTGTCCAAACAAGTGAATAATGTTTCAAAGGTCAACAAGCAGTGACTTGAAGACATGCATGGCACACACACAAGAAGACCCCTAAAAAAACATTCTATCGTGACTCGTGCTCTGTTATGTTTTGTTAAACCTGCCTCACATTGCATTTTCATATGGATATTTTGTTCTACAGTTACAAAATGTACAGTGCATGTCAATAGCCTACTAGCAATGAAAACGTGTGATCAAATATCTTAGAAATGGTTTGAATAAAGCAGATTGGACAGAAGGTATTATTGTGGATGAGACAAAAATAGTGCATTACAAATACCAAACCCCGACCTACTCCTAAAGCCAAGCATAGGCTAATGCTATCTTTTTACATTGGCGTATGTGTTCGTGAAATTATATGTTCACTGGCTCTAATCTGTTTAAACTGGTAAATGTGCTGCTTTATTTAAAACATGACAATGACATTTTATTGTAAAATGCCTGCTTAGCCTGGTCGTATGCATACGAGTTGCATTTCATTTATGCTTTGATTTGACAATGAAATCAGGAATAGGCGTCTACTTTGCAATAGACACTATAATGTTAAACATTCACCTGGCCTTACAATCTAATATTGACGACATGGGTCTAATGGGGAGTATCTTATGAGAACAATGTTAGGAGCCTCCATTGTTTTGGGCATTTTATAACTAGCGTTGGCGTAGGGACGGCGTAGTAAACAAAACCTCTATATACAAACGTTTGAAGAAATGTGATCCCCTAAGCAAGTAAGCTCATTATCTCGTATAGTCTCGCGTGACTCCAGCAAAGCCATCGCAGCGAGCATTGCTGCTCGTCCGTCGGCAAACCTTAGCGTAACATATCGAAATATGCATGTAGTATAATTTGCTACGATCGTTACAGTGTCCATGTAATAGCTGTCTGAGAACAACGCAAAGTAGTCGAGAAAACTTGTTTCCAGCCAGAACATTAATTTGTTACGTGTGTATTGCTGGCAGCATAGCTAAGAGCTGCAAGCTAACCGCAGTTGCTGAGCTATCGTTAGCTCCTTTCAACAGTCTGCAACCCGGAAGGAGCCAGCAGGCTGCTTGGCCTTCGCCGTTGATTCTTTTCAGGAACCATAAACGGTACGTGTTAATTCAATTGTGTTCTGCCTTTTAACGTATTCAGTGTTAAGAATGTTACTGTACAGTATTAGCGGTTTGCGTTATTTTCCCGCTACTCGAATGGTTGCGCAAACCCCATCGATCAGGCACCATACCCCCTATATCGTATTTTGAAACAAGGACGTGTCTATATCTTTTCACGTTTGTTTATATACTAGCCTTCTTCAAAGTGAATATTCTGTTAACTTGTATTTTTTTATATACTTATTTAGTATCTACTTTACATGGAAGCCTCGTGTAAAACGACGATGGGACCTGAAACTAAGGCAAATATAACGAATCCTTGAGCTGAGTCACGTGCTCAACGTCGAAATCGTCTTCTTGCTAAACTGCGTAAACATACTAATCTTAACCCTCATTATGTCCTCCGGGTCAAACTGACCCAAATCACTAGCTCTTTATGGCAGATAGAAGGCGCTAAACCTAATTCTACAACGTACACAGACATGATGTGCACTGCTGACACAACAAGGTGTGAGTTTGAAACCGGAGGACGACAGGAGGGTTAAAAGGCACATAAAATAACACAAATGCATAAAAAAATGAATAAAGAAATTACAATAAAAAGAACCATACAATCCTAAACAATTAGATGGCGCGCCCGGTGGTTTAACACTATTTTGAGGGCATCACGAGGGTTAAAACATAGACCATTCCATTATACTATTTATAGTTGGATTCAAATAGTATTAAGCACGAAGTTGCTGTTGCCTTGTATGTGATTGTATAAACATCTCAAGAACACACATCGTCTGTCAGCACTCAACACTGGAGAAGACTGGGTGCATTTTATAGCCAAAATCTTGTCTCTAATCACTTCTGATAGGATTCCACATAGTACAGTATCACCGCAGATTGCAGTGTGACGCTTATGGCTGTTTTCCATGCCATTGTGATTGTGTAGCTCTAAATACCTCGGTTGGAATTTACATTTGTCACGACAGCGACAGATCTTTAAGTTTAATTTTTGTGTCTGTGGAAGTGTCAAAAGTACGGCTATGCGAACGTGTCATTGCTTTAATTATGTTGTTTTAAATTACATGCCTTATCAATAAGATGTATAATATGTTATTGATCTCCATGGGATGTGGGGAATTTGGGAATAAACGAAATTAAAGCATTTGGACCAGGTATCACTCATGTTTGAATGTCCATTGGTGAGCTGCCTCATGTTGTTATCAAGTAGCAGAAGCTAAATATTTTACACAATGTTTTCTTATTAGTGAAATGAAACACCGACCAGGTGACTTTAGCTCTGGCCCAGCGACACCTAGGTGACCTAATTTAGAAATGTGGAGGCCATTTTGAAGTGTTTTTCATCATAACTGCCAGTTTTGGGGAAATGGGGAAGTTAACTTTTTTAGTTGGTGTACAATACTGAGCAGCATTGTAAACAAAACAGGAATAACCCTGTATGCAACTCCAGGGATTGCTGCAACTGCCCCTTTGGAATATGGGCTAGTCAAGTGAAGCCCGCCGAAATGCCCTTGTAACGTCCTCGATTGTCAAACACTGGCAGCATGTTGGCAATATTTACAGAGAGAAGCACAATCTCAACTAACAAACATCCTCTTACTTTGTATTTCTGCAAATAGAATACATTTGAAAACTCATTTCTGCTGAGATGTCAAAGGCCCCAGATTCTCCACCTCGGTCCCGCACCAGGTCCAGGTCCAGATCCAGGTCTTACTCACGCTCTCAATCCAGAAGCCGCTCAAGATCCAGAAAACGCCGCTACAGGTAAATCTTCAATGCAAGGCAATGCTGTCTCTTGGTTTGTATATGTGGATCTATTTATCTGTTTGCTATGTTCCATAGAAATATAATTTCTATATAAACCATTTTATAATTCCCATCTAAACTTTGAAAGGAAATTAGGGCTAGCACTGTTAACTAGGGATGCAATGACTGCACTTTTCTACTGCGATTTACTGTTTTTTATAAAAGAATTTAATGTACAATCCTGACCCAATGATCAGATTTTTACAGATTTGCAATTTTCATAGTAAAGCTTTATATATTTAGTTTTAAATGTACTTATTAAATAGTTTTTAAAGTCCTTTAGTCGCCAGCTGTTGCCGTCTGTTTACCCTTCTACAAGGCCGTGTCCTCTTAAAAATAAGCCACAAAGCTTACACTTTTCAGTGAGATGAACAACAATATGCAAATGCATTCCTCTGTTTTATTTTAAAAGATATTGATGATCAATTTAAAGTTTGTTTTTAATAAACAAAATACCTACCGGAAACTTCCTACTGACTTCGGTGTTAGAAGTTCCCACACTGCGCAGACGTATCATCTATAGGTAGGCTACCGTGACAGTTAGCCATGTCTGTAGTTGATATGTGAATACCTTTTGCAGCGTAGCCTATGCATGCTGCATCCATGTGCCGTCGGTAACGTAACAGGTTATATTTAGACAAACCAGCCGGTCACTCGAATTGTAACGGCCCTTTTTCCATTTTTCCCACATCTGTAACTGCATGGATGTCAAATTAACCCATAAGTCAGCGTCCCAATGGCGTCTGTGGATATTCCCTTTTCTAATACGGTGCTGGTCATTTACACCAGTTCCTGTCTGTCTGGCCTGATGTCACCAATCCTGGACAGTGCAACAGGGGAATGATGGCTCCTATTTCACTCTTGCTTTTATGCCTCCATTTGCTTCACACAACAGAGCACAGACAGAGCATGTAAATGCACACTCACCATCTTGAATGTGACCTTAAGCAAAGCCCTTCTTGGAATTGAATGGTCTACTTTTTCTGTTATCTGCAAAGACACAATCTACAGGATATCCTGTTGGTGTGTAACCATTTTTTATTTTTTTTTAAATAAATGTCGCCTTTGTCCAGAACAGGAAATTGCCAAATATCGCCTTAACCCTCGTGATGTCCTCCGGGTCAAATTGACCCAAATCACTAGCTATATGTGGCAGATAGAAGGCGCTAAACCTAATTCTACAGCTTACACAGACATATGTGCACTGCTGGCACAACAAGATGTGACTTTGTAACTCGAGGACAACAGGAGGGTTAAAAGGCACACAAAAAAACATAAATACATAAAGAAATAATTAATAAATACACACAGCAATGCCAATTGAAAAACACACAAATCATACACAATCAGATGGCGCTGCCGTGTGGCCAAATACGAGATTTTTGAGTACATTACGAGGGTTGATACATTGAGGTGAAACCAAACTCAACTTTATAGAAACAATATTAATACATTGTAGCTTGTTCCTGTTTTACTGTTGCATAATAAAATTAAATATTTTGAGTTTGTGCTCGTCTTGTGGATAATGAGACCCTTTTATCTATTTATTTTTAAGCTTGTGTCCAGGTTCTCCAGTGATTTCCAAGGTTTCCACACATCTAGTAAATAATTAGTCAAAAGGAAACATTTAGGCTAGTTAGTCATACTAGCAATGAATCACGCTTACTGTCTTTACATATCATTTATTGATTTTAGCAGATTTGGTGATTTAGATTTATCTACAAGTACAGGATTATTAATACCATTTACACAGTGGCACACTGAATCATCTTTCAATTTCCATAAAAACAATTTTAAAAAGAATTTCTTTAACACATTTCTGTCCAAATGAATAGTTAACATAGCCCAGCTCTCTGCTAATACACTCAGGCCAGTACACTATTGACAAGGTTAAACATTAGATTAGAAAGATATGGTGCTTAGATACTGACGGTTAGTTAATGTTTGAACATTGAAATCGCAGAGTAGGGTCACCGTGACAATGAGTTCCAGAGGCTGCAGTGATTATATATTGCCCCCTTATGGCCACAGCCCTGCTTCCTCCATATGTTCATTTTTCAGATCAGGGGATTTAAAAAAAATATTTTTATATTTGTATTTTATTTGAATTGAATGTATTTACACATGTCGTCCTGTTACAAATGCAACTTAGACACTACTAAATATGGAAGTTTAGCATGCTATTCTGCTTTGTTTGGTGTTGTAAATCCCACAATGCACTTCCATCGTGTAGGTCATTAAAACAAGGGAAATGGAAAAGCAAGGGTGATCCAATAGGCTGGCAACACGCGTCTAGTGTGGATAAAAACTCTTAACCCTCGTAATGTACTCAGAAATATAGTATTTAGCCACACGGCACAACTAACTTGCTTATTAATTCCCACCATGTTGTTCCCCCCCCTCCCTGTCTTTTCTCCAGCTCCAGGTCTCGTTCTCGGTCCAGGTCGTACTCTCCATCCCACAGAAACTACCCGTCCAGGGACTACCAGAACAACCGCGGGGGCTTCAGGCCCTACAACCGGGGCTACCGCCGGCCCTACCACTACCGCGGCAGGAGCAGGGGCTACTTCCCCCGCGGGCGCTTCCAGAATCGCGGCGGCGGCGGCAATTACGGCTATCGGGCCAACAACTGGCAGGGCGGAGGGGGTGGCGGGGGAGGGGGAGGCGGGGGCGGCTGGCACGACCAGGACCACCACTCCCACAGCCCCAGGAGGGGGCGCTCCCGCAGCCGCTCCCGCACGCCCAGGAAGCGCTCCGGCAGCCGCAGCCGCTCGCGCTACTCGGAGCGCTCGTCCTCCGGCCGCTCGCGCCACTCCAGCTACTCGTCCCGCTCCTCGTCCCCGCGCCGCCGCGCCAGCAAGGGCAAGCACGGCGCCAAGCCTGTCGCCAAGGACGACGCCAAGGATAAGCCCGTGGAGGGCGGCGGGGAGGCCGCGGGCCCGCCGGCGGGCGAGGCCGCCATAGAGAAGGTGTCGGGGGGCAAGTGGATCAGCTACGACGCCAGCCCCAAGCAAACGAGCCCGCAGACCGGAGGCAAGGAGGACGCTGAGGGCAAAGGGCCTGGCAGCGGGACTCCCATGTGGAGGACCATAGGCAGCAGCGGCCCCACCCCCACAAGCAAGAGCCCCCCGGAGTCAGGATCATCCGCCTCCTTCGGTGGCTTCGGCTTCTTTACAAAGGAAGATGCCAAGGTTACCTCTGCCTTCAAAAAGTATGTGTGCACTTGTTGTTGTTTTTTAAACATAACTCTTCTGCTTTCCCCCCTGATGTTTATTTTACTTCTATATGTGACATGTTATTATCTTTCAAATATGTTTAGTCTGTGCCATCTACAAATCACCTTGGAGGAATAGAGGTTAAAAGGAAGTCATTTTAACTGAAAACGACAAATTGAAAAAGTAGCTGGCTGTTTTCCTCTTTACACTGAATGGAGATTGTATGAAATCCCCCTTATTTAGGCGGCATTGGTTAAGTGAGTATCATTATTGCACTGTGAGTCCTGGTTTTCAGTGTTTGTGTTAGTGATGGGCATTTCCAACAATTAATATATATTATAAATATGCTTTGAGATTTCAAGATGGGCAAATGTTGACAGTAGGTAATATTTTAACACAAAAATAAAAGTTCTTTATAGGAATAAATAATGTCTGCGTGTTGTAGGTCAGATTACTGGCATTGTCAGTTGCGTATGCCCATCCCTAATGCATATTAACTTAATTGTGTTTCATCTTAAAATTTCTTCACCTGCACGTTATCTTTTTCAACCAGATTTGTTTCTGTTGTGTCTAAAGCAATTAAGAGCGTGGCTCTGTATAGCTTGAATTGCTGTGAATCCTGTTGCCCTCACCTCTTGTAGGTTCCTGGCAGAGAACAAGGGCAAAAAGCTGTCAGCCGATAAGGAGAACGGCCGTGAAAAGGAGCAGAACGTCACAGAGCGCGACATGGACAAGAGCAAGGCAGCAGGCCTCTTCACCACGACCTTCGACAACCCCAAAGAAGAGAAGGCCTCGCCCTTCTTTGACGCCTGCGAAGAGGAGTTCCTCAAGTCCCACGGGCTGAAGGACGGCGAGGAGCATGGCGACGCCAAGGCCAAGAACACCCTGACGGCGCGCGACGTCTTCGGCAAGTGGGGCGAAGAGCCCAGCTACTCCGGCGCCTCCTACGCGAAGGAGAAGGGCCGCCGGGACGCCGACGAAGCGGAGGAAGAAGCGGAGGAGGAGGAGGTGTATCGTGCCCGCAAGCACACCTCCAAGAAAGAGGAGAAGTCCAAGAAGAAAGAGAAGAAGGAGAAGGAGAGGGCCAGGAGGAGCCCGTCTCCTCTGCCGGTGCAGCCCCGAAGCTCCACCAGCAGAGAAAGGCCTCTGTTCCCAGCAGCCCTTGCTCCTAAGGAGGATTCGACCGCCCCCCGCTTGTCTGCCAGCAGGGCAGATTTTGAACTAAAAATGAGCGCCTTGGATGAAATGCCCAGGTAGGAGTTAACGATGTGCACTGTTAGTTGACAAGTCCGTTACACATTGCTATCCTTTATTGTCGGCACCAGAAATTCTAGTTGGATTAATTTATTTTACGTAAAGGTAAACACCAAAAATATTGTATTGATCGTTGTTAACCATAGCCAAATAGTATTTTAAGTCCCACTTAAATGTGTGGCACTTTGTGCCAGGGACATTTAAAACACAATTTAGTTATTGAAGAATGTAGTTAACGATCAAATGTTTTGAAATTAAAATAATCTTTATCATTTGGGTAATCGTTGAAACATTTGGGAATTTACTTGTTGGGAATATTTCGTGTATAGAAAACGGGGACCAGTGGGGACACTGTTACCGTTTAGTTCTGCCTCGTCTTTGTTTAGAAGCAAATGCCAATGTCATAACCTGATGTAAGTTTTCAGTGAATGTTGCACCGGGACACCACATTCCAGTAAGCTGACGGTACCGGCTCAGACAGCCACAACTGGCAAAACTGATTTTTTTAAATTTTTTTTTTAATTTATTATTATTATTTTTTTATATCGTTTTATTGTAAATGTAGTTTTAGCCCAACGTGCTCTGCTTTGTCTTCCAGCTCCTCTTTGCCTAAGGAGCGCCACATGCCCCGAGACCTAGCCATGCCCAGTAAGAAAGAGCAGGAGTTCCGCTCCATTTTCCAGCACATTCAGTCCACACAGCTCCTGCGCAACCCTACAGAGCTGTTTGCGCAGCACATTGTGGCTATAGTTCACTACATCAAAGGTAATGTGTCTGTGGGGTTTGTCAGTCTCAAGACTTGCTGTATGGTTTGGACTGGAGGCTTTCCCGCCTTTTGAACCATGGCTCCCAAAAAGTGCAAAACAAGTCATCTGTAGCTTAAACTGTGACTAACAGCACTGTGTGCGCGTGCCTGAGGTTAATTAGCACTAATTGGGGCTAAAAAAATAATTCCCTTAATCATAAGGAATCTATAATTTATACCATAATGTAAACGTTAATCAAAATGCCTAATGTTTACCAAGTAATTCCCACACAAATAATGGCGAATGGCGTTCTTTGATAGGTGATTCAATTTGAATAAACTCTATGGTGGTAGAATATCTGATTTGGGGTGTATATCTAGGAATGTTAATGATACAGTATCTGTCTATTTTCAGCCCAATTCTTCCGCTCTACGGACATGACTTTAAGTGAGCGCTTTGCCATGTACCAAAGAAAAGCTGCAGAGGCAGAAATGATGAAGCCAAGGAAGAGTCCAGAAATCCACAGGTATGTGTGTTATTGCAGTGGACGGGTTTGTGTAATGATGTCTCGTACAAGCTACGTAGTAGTAGTAGCAGCACAGACCTGTTTGTCATTACTCTGCCAGACACCTGCTACCTGTTGACATGTGGTCTTCTTCCCTCCCCTCCCTCAGGAGAATTGATGTCTCCCCCAGTGCTTTTAAGA
The DNA here is from genome assembly GCA_027564795.1 of Aphredoderus sayanus. Taxonomy (NCBI): domain Eukaryota; kingdom Metazoa; phylum Chordata; class Actinopteri; order Percopsiformes; family Aphredoderidae; genus Aphredoderus; species Aphredoderus sayanus. The sequence goes on along the minus strand of JAODUG010000003.1, from coordinate 1,799,606 downwards.
GGCATTCTCACCTGTTTGAGGATATGGAGGAGAGCGGCTATAAGGTGACAGCCTTTTTGGCATTTGTATTATTTGGAAGCGAAACACATTTGAGACGGTCCAAAGCAGCAGTATTGAGCTTTGTGCTTTTCTTTCAAAGGATGCATATATCTAAGTCAAAAGAGCCCAATTGCGTATTGTAAATGCCAAGCGAGCCCCCCAGCCTATGAGATATGGTTATTGATTGGGTATGTACGAACGCAAGCAAAAGGCTAACAGGAAGTGACTTAAGATCCGAGTCCAAGCCTCTCAAGGGATCCTAATCAATGCCATTACCTTGTAAGTATTTCTCCTGAAAAATCCACCAAAAAAGAACTGTGAAATGATCGTATGCTTTATTTTCAAGCCATTATGTGCATGTGACTGGTTCCTGTGAAAAGTAGTTGTTGACAATAGTAATGATAAAGGTGAACTACGCCCCCTTCCCCTGTTGTCTGTTGAGAATAATGCATATTTCTGTCAGTGGAGGGAAGACATTAGTCCAGTACTACATCAGTTAAACACTTCATTTCTGCCACGGAGACATGTTCTTTTTTGGTACTTATTGTTCTTTATCACACAGAACATTTCTATGAGCACACCAGTACTACTAAGGGAAAAGTGAGCCTGTATAGGGGCTAACATGCACACGGATCTATATCTCTGCAGGACACCGGTAAAAAACTCAAAGGTGACGTGATGGACTTGCGCCTGGATATTGAGAGGCGCAAACGGTTCGCTGGAAAGGAGCGCGATTACAAGCGGGACGGGGGCAAGAGTTCAGGGGGCTCCCATGGACCCAGCAGAGAGCGGTCCTCAGAGAAATCTGCTAAGCACCACAAGAAGTCCAAGTAGGTTGAGCTTTAAGCACACACACGTTCACAGCATGCGACCGAAACCGGAAACACGTTTTTTCCTCTTTCTCCAACCTCGACTACCATTGATGACCAAATAAAAAGAATTCTGACGCATCTAGGAATGATACATTTATGCACTAGTATGCGTTCTAGATTTATTTGTATTTCACAAGTTGAGTATAAAAAAAAAATATAGTTTCCCATCTTTACTTGTTTACTTGTCTGTAGTATTAATTTGCTGCATGTGAAGTGCATTATGAGCTCGGTGAGAAGCTACAGGCTGTCAATGTATCCTCTATAATACAGCTTTTGCTGAAAGATGCAGAGTATGAGCTAATTGGGCCTGGGTTGAACAACATAGCACTTTTCTCCAGGATTTTCATAAATAATAAAACAAGCATGCCTCCTGTAGACAAGTTGTAAAATGTATAAATGAACTAGCACACTGGTTGAAGTATAGCCTGTAAACGTCATTCATCATGCTGCCTGCATGATTGATTTTTATTTTCTTTAAAATTCTTCACAGGAAGAGCAAAAAGAAGCGAGACCGCTCTCCATCTTCCTCGTCCTCCTCATCCTCTCCCTCCCCGTATCCTCCATCTTTCAGAGGTAAAGATTACATGGGGGAGGGGGCAGAGCCAATAGAGGAGGGCTATCATCAACGCTATCCCCCGCGGGACTACGCTGGGCCCCAAGACAGAGGGCCCCGGGATTATGAGGGCCACAACATGGAGAGAGGCAGAGGACGCGGATATGTAAGTACCCTTTCCCCACACGCACTCAGTCAAAATGAATTTGCCTATACTTGTGTTGTTTAGGATATGTCGACTTCTAAAAATAGGGGAATAAGGGTGTGCATGCATAGTATGGTGATTATGTCATAATGCTGACAACTTCAGATTCTGATTGTGGGCATTCTGGGTAACGTGGAAAACGGTAGAAGACATACTTGTGTTGTAAACATGCTCGTTTACACTTTTGAACATGGGCCCTCGAGCATTACCTGGTTAGCTTAGGTCGCGGTTTCACTGGTTCCCCCTTTTTGAATCTTTGGAAGTCTCAACTAGGATGGAAACATTTCCTCAACATCGCTAGGTTAAGATGTATATGTGATGGGGCAAATGTTATTATATACACTGGAATGGTAACTGGAATGGAAGATTATAAAATAGCAGTGTTGTTGACTGGCTCGTGTGAGCAGTTTGGTTGAATTGTGAAGTCTTGCCTTGATGTAAAAGGCATACGTCACTTTAGTAGCCTAGCTGTTAACTGTCAAATGTGACTGTGGTGTGGACCCAGTAGTGGACTGGCTGAAAAGTTAGGACCGGTGGAGCATAACGCTCTGGGGGAGGGGGAGGGGGTAGGGGGGGGTGGAGGACGCCACAATCTTCTTTTTAAATGCTGCCACCTAATGGTTTGGAGCAAGTGGCCATTTAATGCACACATCACCTTTTTGTCTTGCCAGTCTGCGTATCCAACACAGATTTGCTTGTATTGCATGTTCTGAATGCCAGTGAAAATGTCCTGAAGCGAGCCTCTGCTTGTGGCTTCAGTTTCCCAGGATGAGAGGAAGGGGTTGGAACAGGGGGAATTACCCTGGCAACAACAGCAATGGCAACCCTCCCATGGGTATGAATGCCCCAGTGCGCCCCCCAGAGGAGGAATGGGACCCAGAATACACTCCCAAGAGCAGAAAGTATTACCTGGTGGGTATCTGAACCTCATTACAAGCAGGAGGTGATGATAATAATGTGTATATATATATATAAAAATATTATATATTTGAAGGGGGGTATTATAAAAAGCATGTCTTTCCGGTTGTGGCGTGGCTCATTGTGTTTTGACATGTTTAAAGTTATAAATGGAATCATAACAAAGTGGTGCAGACCTCTGAGCACAACACTATCTTAGCCTTCGCTATGCGTTTTCGATGTGTGGGGCGGAGCTTCTGAAGGAGCACACCATATGGCATTGAAGGGAGTGGCGTTTTTCTGTTTTGTCAACAAGCCTCCAGAATTGACTCGTACCTTTTTAAGTGTTTTTCTCCTGGGTGGTGTTGGGGGGGCCCCCCTCCATAAGAGGTGAGGTGACCCCATGCTGACCCTCCTGTGCCCCCCCCCCTTCCTCCCCCCAGCACGACGACCGTGACGGGGAGAAGACCTGGGTGGACAACCGTGGGCGCGGCCGGGGGGCCTTTCCCGCCCGCCGCGGGCGCTTTGTCTACCGTAAGGGCGGCAGCAGCCCCAAGTGGACCCACGACATGTTCCAGGGCAGCGAGGAGGGCGAGCTGGCGGACGATAACATGGAGATGGAGCACAAAGACAAGGCTGGAGGAGACGCACCCATCCCCAAGTAGTAGAGGCTGCCTGGCCGGCCCCTGGTAGGGTAGCAGTAGGCCACCGCAGGGGTTGTTTAGGCTGCTAGAGGGGTTGTTTGCTACTTCCTTTTTACTGTTTTGGTTTATTTGTTGCTGTTTTCTTTTCTTTTTTCCCCCCTTTCATCTCATTATCATTATTTTTTTATGGTTAGAATTAAAACATTTTAGCCTGATCACAATTTAAGTCGAGGAATAAATCTTACTGTACACAAGATTTTATGTGTCTATATATTTTTTTGTTTTGTTTTTTGCCTGGTTCCCTTGCTGCACTGGTGTTTGGCACTGAACCATTTGCATCATATGGGAGTGAAGGTGTGAAACAGTTAATATTCTCTGAACAGTAGCCAGAATAGCAAATGAATGTGTGCCTTAGAAATTAACAATACAGTAATTTGTGTAATTCTCTTAATTCATTTTCCCTTTGCACTGGTTTAAATTCTGTACTAGTGAAAGTACCTACATGATGTATTGTTGTTTTCTGGGCTGTACTAAATCATTTGCATGATGTAGGATTCATACCTCGCTCCATGGGACCAATCGATAATGGCCATGATTATCATTTAAATTTGCTAAACTTGGCATTTCCCAGGTTTATCTCTTGACATTTAGCTGCAAGCATTTTCATGTGATGCCACCTGTATCTCTTTTGGGGATACTTTTTCTTCTTTGTGTGTGTTGTCCAATCCTCACTGACTTTACAAAAGTAAGTGAAGTGCTAAAAATGCTTCAAAAACCAGTATATTGTCCACATCCCACATCTTGTTTTAAAATACTGCCTTATTTGAAACCTTATCAGAATATGCTTCTGTAAAACCCATAAACAATTGGGAATGTTGCCATATTCTGAAATATAGTGGAATGAAGTAATGGTATTTGACAGTGTCAATTCAATATATACTTTTTTTTTTTATGGGACATTTTTGCCATGAAAGTGGATTGGATTGGCACCATTTTGCTTACCTTAGCTTTTTGCCTCTGTCATACTATAGGAAAGTGGGTACTTGTGTTTAGATTTTGAAGATTAACAGTTATTATAAAAGTAAAGTGGTTTTGTCAAACTTTTTCTCTGGCAGTTTGATGGGTATTTACAGTTAATCTTTCTTTGCAATTGGAGTCAGCCTGTGTAATACCAATACTGCATTTGTTAAATTTGATTTCATAAAATGTATGAGATGACAGGGGAATAGTTTCACAACATTTTGTCATGGTAACCTTTACTGGTGTGTGAATATCATTGCAGTGTCCTAGCTTATGCTGTATATGTACTGGATTGGGAGGTTTTTTTATTTTTACTGTATCTTAAATTCTGAATTAAATGTATTTTAATTTTCAATAAATTTCCTTTTATTTCAATTATATTATCAATTTTGTACCCTTAACATTTATTCGAAACTAATGATGTAGTGTATGCAATGAACCAGGTACATTTTAAAATAAGACCTTTTAAATTAACCTTTAAATAAAAAATTTACATCTCCTGAGACTACAATAATAATTACTCAAACTATGTCCATTTCCTGGAAAATGGTACAGTATGTTATTTGCACCTTGGGGAAAAAGTTTTTTCCATATTGCCTTTTTCTTCACATTGGCAGTAAAGCAAAAAAAACTTCAATTGTTCTTCAAAGATCTCTAAACATGCAAAACACAGAACGTTACAAATATTTGCACATCTCTGGCATGATCTTCTACCCCCAGAGATGTGCCATGACCATCCCCGTCAAATCACAAAGCCTTCACCATGCTATTGGTACAGGAGCATGCAAACAAGAACTAGTACAAACTTCCAGGATCTTTTAATTGTTTTGAGAAATTAGTCAGCATATCTACAACAAAATGCGTTTTAAAGCACATTTGGCAAGAAGAAATATAGTGCGTAGTTTTAATTTCCTTAATATTTAATAAACATCATTTATTCAGATTATACAATTACCTACTTTATTCTGCGTTTGTTTAGTTGCATATTTAACCCTTGTGATGTCCTTTTGTCCTTGTGATGTCCTGTATAATTTGGTTTAGCGCCTTCCATCTGCCACAAAGAGCTAGTGCTTTGGGTCATTCTGACCCGGAGGACATTACGAGGGTTAAGGACATCACGAGGGTTTAATAGGCTCCCCACATAGCGTCTCAACATTATTTATAGATGTTTATTGCCCTCTACCGGTGAAAAGGTCACACGAAAATAAAGTTGGTTTGTTACTTGTTATTGATAGTTAAGTCATGTGTTGGGTTACGTGTGAGCATGCTGTCTGTTTTGATTTTGTATACTCACACATGAAATTCATCTTGCAGACAACATATTCCATTGTTGCGAGAAGAATATCTTAAATATCTTTTAAATAAACTGTAACTAATATTTTAACCCTCGCGATGTCTTTAAAAATCTCGTATTTAGCCACCTGGCGGCGCCATCTGATTGTGTATGATGTGTGTGTGTTTTAATTGGCATTGCTGTGTGTATTCATTAATTAATTATTTATGTATTTGTTTGTTTTTTTGTGCCTTTTAACCCTCCTGTATGTGTGTGTAAGCTGTAGAATTAGGTTTAGCGCCTTCTATCTGCCCCAAAGAGCTAGTGATTTGGCTCATTTTGAGCCAGAGGACATCACGAGGGTTAAGAAAAATATCCCACGTTATCTGGATAGGTCAGTTTAAGCTTTTTCATCAGAAATGTAACCAAATAAACACAACAAACCTTTTAACATGTATTATGTACATTTATACGTGTACATTTTAAAGACACGTAAGTGACTACGTAGTTAGATATTTTATTGTCCCCAAGAGGCAATTATTTAACAATTATTTTCCACAGTACTTCATCACTTTTAAAGTGTCCGATTTACTTTTACCACTAGATGGCGTCATATCACTTGTTTGCATATTTGGGACCTAGATGTTCTTATGCAGTGTCTTCGTTGCATCTACGTCTATTCGCAGAACATAACTTGGCCTGCTGCTTGTAAATCAGTACAATAAATCAGCAGTCAATTGTTAGTAAATTTGAATATGTGCCTATATAGTATTTAGTAGCCTATAAATCATTCTGTTTACATTTTGTATTATGTTCTGTGTTCAAGGTCATACAACTTCAATTGTTAATAATAACGCAGAAGAAAAATGGATAAAAGTCCAAATTGACAAAGATCATCTCTATGTCGGTCATTAGGAAATGTATAATTGTAAAAATGAACTCCAAGTCTATTCATGTTATTTCATCACGAATTATTAAATCGTAATTCATTTTCAGTTGGCGAAACTGTCCAGTTTCCAAAGTTTCCAACCTCTACTTTAACCTCCCGCTGTGTCAGCCCTCCGCCCCCCTTCCCCCCACCCGTCATTTTCTTTGTGACTCATCCATACAACTCCCGCATCGCCTTCCAAACTATTTCAGTCTTTGCTCTACCTTCGGTGCGCGTCTATCCATCAACTCAACTTAATCCAGCACATTGACTTGGAGCTCCAGCATGTTATGGAAATCTCGAACCAAGACGGAGCCTTACGGCCTACAGGTAGGCAAAACATGTTATGTTGCTTATTTGTACTTTTGGCCCTATCGATAAGTAGCCTCAATTGTGTCCCTAATATACAAGTGAAGACCGCATAACTGTAACGCGCAAGAGCCTGGGTCCGTTAGTGAGTTTAAGAAAGATTGTGCTCCACAAGTCGTTGCAAAAGCCAGACTGGTTGTAGAACAATCACTTTGGTTCTGTGTTACGTTTGGTGGTGAGAATAAGGATGTAAATTCTGCATATTTGATAACGACGGAAAATGTCTGAAATTTCACGATTTAATGCATTTCACCGTCACTTAGTTAGAAATGTGGCCATAGACACAAACTATGCTGTATTCTATTTTTTATTGTTAAAATCATAGGCCTCTATATGTCCAATTGCAATCACAATTTGTGCGTAAAACTACCAACTATCAACCAGCCAAGAAAAATCCTATAAATACCATAAAGGTAAAACGCAGGTGGCAGACCGAACGCCCGATTGAATTATATCTCTTTAAGAGAATCAGACTCCCCCTAGACCCCTCCCATCATTCTACCAAGTGCGCACTGAACCTATAAGAGCCGCGTGCTCATGGAGAAAAACAAGGATTCTCTCTGTCCGTCGCTACGCTTAGTCCGTTGCGCGTGCGTAAAATATAGAATTAATCCTAAACTGTTAACAATTTAGAAAAACGCTTTGAATTTAATGGATCGTTAAGGGTGGACAAAAATAGTCCGGATTACAACTTCGATTCTTTGTTGACATATTTCGCTATATCTTCTTGTTTTTCTTAAATTTGAGGATTTATAGTGAACCAGATGTTAGTCCACACCTACTCGGCTATGGTGAGTCCCTGGGTATGCAATTTTTTTTATTAAACCATTAAAGCAGATCTGTTAATGTCGTTTTTTTAACTTAAAGTTGAGTTGACACTACTGGCATCCTTCCGCGAAGATCGGCATGTACGCGCACATTCACAGCCAAGAAGACCACCACGGTGATAATTGTCTGTCTATGGAACAGCAGTTTATACAGAATTACACTGGAAACATTGTGACCATTCCATTAAGCTTGATGCGTTATCTGGGGCATTGCGTTTTGCAGCTTTCATGATGGTACCAGAATAATGTACGAATACAGTGAGAAAATAGCGTGTGGTAACAGTGAGTCTCTTTGCTTGTGGTAAAACGTGACCAACATTAAGCTTCATATATTGCTTTTGTGTGATGCAGCAGGCAACAGATAATGGCCAGCGATCCAGCAGAATTGATCTGGGTGACCCAGCTTTAGAAAATCCAATTTTGACATGGCAGTGTGTGGGAGGAAATGTAGGCTAGTGGGCTATAGCCTACATATTGTTAAATAAAACGAAAAAAGAAGATAGTCTCTTTGTTGGCTAATGAGTTAGAAACGTATTCAATGTTGCTTAAATGTTGCTCCGGTCTTGTTCGAATCGTTGTTGAAAATTGAAACTTTTTTTTTGGAACAAAAGTCTCCGTGAATAGTTGTGTTTGTTGGCATAGTATACAGTAAATAGTCTATACTCACAACCACATGCCATTATTATTCTATTCGTTGTTGTCATCCCCAATATTTTCCCAATGGATTATGCGTGTACATAGTCAGCGGCATTATTTGCAGGTGGAGGCCTGGATGTCCCGGGGCGGCGTGTTTTTGTGTTTTACCTTCACTGTGTTTATTTGGGGGGTCTTGGTGGTCGTGACCTTCGTGACACGGTTACGCAGCGATGCCACTGGCACTGCGCGTCCTTGCGCGTCATCTCAAAAACCTTTTTTCCAGTTTGTTGTATTAACTTCTTATTTCATTTCATATTGTTTTCATCTGTCTTGTTTCATTCGATTTTAAGCCTAAATATTATAATAATAATAATAATAATAATAATAATAATAATAATAATAATAATAATAATAATAATAATAACGTAAATAATAATTAACGTTGACCAATATTTGCTGAATTTCTGTAGAGCTTTTCGGCGCACCAAACAGGCTCGGATATGATAAGATACGGTTAAGATTTATCACACTAAACTTTGTGGTGGTCGATTCCTCAGGAGCGCGCAGACGGACTGACCGGCTCGTCCCCGAGCGGGCGCCTCTCCCAACTGTCCTCCCTGAACCAGGCTGCCTATTCCTCTGCCCCCCCGCTCTGCCACACTCCTGCCTCTGACTTCCAGCCTCCGTACTTCCCCCCTCCGTACCCGCAGTCGTCCTTATCCTACTCCCAGAGCCAGGACGCGGCCTACTCCCACCTGTCAGACCCTTACCCATCCATCAACTCCCTCCACCAGCACCAGCAAGCGGCCTGGCATTCCCAAAGGTCGCGCTCTGAGGATGGAGGTCTACTGTCACAGTCCCACCGGGCGCTGAGCCTCGACCCCCGGCGGGACTACCCGGGAATGCCCCGGCTTTTACACGGTCTCGGGGAAGGGGCTGCTGCGCTCGGCGATGGGCCTCTCGGCATGCACCTCGCACACCACGGCCTGGACGACATTCAGGTGAGGCCACCTTTCGGCGTCGAATCTTATTGATCCACGATGGTTTACGTGCAGATGAAAATGAATTCGTATATTTTTGGAACGTGTTATAGGGCTAATTTGAATTCAGTAAAGGTTTATTGCATTATTGCCACTTATTTTGGCCACATTTTGGCATATTCACCATTTTACATAATTTAAGTTTATAATGTTGACATTGGCTGCTCTTATATATTGTTGTATAAGAAGTCACCGACTATCCTCACACATTCTTGAAGGTTTATAAAACCTCTCGTTCATTTTATTCTGGATACAATCTAATGGTGTATTTCATTAAAAAAATAAAAAAATAGCAGATAGCCTGTAGGCTAGTATTTCAATTCCGTAAAACGAAATTGTAGTAGGCCTATAGACGATTGATTATAATGAAATTAGGCCTACAGACATTTGCGGTAGTCTACACTCACATTTAGGCTACTATATAGGCCTATTAATTCCACTCATATTCAATCTAAAATTATAAGATGATTCGTTAGCTGTATTACTAAAATTATCGAAATAAATACAGAAAAAACACGCACGCCTTTTCTCAAAACCCGTCAGAAATAAAATATTGTCTTTTGTTTTATTGTGCTGAGACAATGCTTAGTTCCCTATTCACTCGAACTTTTATTTATGCTTGTAATATTTTAACAGGCCTTTATATTCAGAATGAATAGGTCTTTATTAAATAATGCGACTTTTAAATAGGCTATTAATTACAGAAAAAGCGCGTATAATCAATACATTTATTTTGTTGTTTCAGTGTGTCCCAATAACTCTCATGGCGTAAAAAAAAGATGCGATATATATATATCAAATGAAACAATACCTCCATGGAATAAACGTGCCATTATATTGTATGGAATATTTAATAAATAATTCAAAAAAATAGATTTTTATAAATAATATTGGAATATTTTGATTTATTTATGTCCAATGTCAATATGCCAATGTCATTGCTTCGAAATAATAATGAAACGTTGAGCACGTGTAATATTTTGGAATTTCGTATTGCATCAAATATGACGACTTGCGTGTGAACCTACAGTGTCACGGCATCTTATTGCTTTTCCGCACATTTGGCAACAGTTTCTGTGGCTTCTATATGCTGCAGCAGGTGCAAATGCAGCCGCTGTTTGTTGGCCGAACCCCCCCCCCCCAATGCCCCTTCCACATACACACACGCACGCACGCACGCACACACACACACACACACACACACACACACACACACACACGCACACCAAAGAATTCTCCGAAACCAATTGATTTTTCTGGTCATTAATAGAAAGGAACGGCTTAGAGAGTCAGCCACCCCGGCCGTGTTGGTGTGAAGCGCGCCCCCGTCCCCTGACGAATACTCATTTGATTAATGGCTCGAATCTTTTTTTCTGTTAAAGCTTATAAGTGGTAGCACAAAGGAATTTGCACATATCATGACATTGGGTGTAATTATTGGGACTCAAGTAAATACATGGTAAAACCTTGGTTGTGCTATTACATTATATATTGAATGTAGCCTATTTTTATAAAATATAATATACACAATTCTAAATGCATGCATACAAAAGATAATACAATAATTATTACGAATACAATACTAATTGTTATTATAATATCTCAAACATATGTATAAAATAAACTAGGTATTTGATATCATATCTAAATCATTTCATATTTGTACCTCTATAGTTGTCACATAAACTCTCATATTAATATACAGTATATGAATTCACATTACACATCAATAACGTAAATAAGAATACTTATTCTGAATCAGTTTTGAAATGTGTGTTTCCAAAGCACATTTCTAGACCCATATGGGAACTATTAAAACATAGGAAGGAAAGTGTATTTCACAATCAATATAATCAAAACTAAATATGACACAAGCGCAGTTTATTATATGTCAGGGAAACCAACTGTGTCTAAACATATGGAGGTTCTAGGCTTGGCCTGGGAGACAGGCTGGGTATTGGCTGTGAATAAATGATACTGACTTTATCTGTGTGTGTGTGTGTGTGTGTGATTCAGGGAATGGAAGAGGCTTCAGCCCTGGGCATCCTTGACCACTCTGTCATTAAAAAAGGTAAGGTGTGTGAGAATCTCTGTGTTTGTGTGTGTGTGTGTGTATGTGTGCATATACCTTTATGGGTGTGTGTGCACATGCCGGGGGGAGGGGGGGTGGCAGTTCTGGAGGGAAACACACCAATGTCCCCCTGTCTCACTCACGCGCACACACACACACACACACACACACACTATAAATAATTCTGTTCTGCTATTTCATTTGAAGTCAAGAAGGAGCTCTAATACTGGGCTGCAGACCTCACCCTAAAGGCACACATTCTTAATGAACTGTTCATGGTCATATGAGAGAGGGGTAGGGTGGGGTGGGGGTAGAGGAGTGTAGAGCAAGGAAGCAAGAAAGCAAGAGTATGGAAGTGTGATTAAAAAAGGAGTTGTTGGAGAGGTACTGTAGCTCTAATATTCAACACACACAAAAGGGCATGGGTAAGACTTATGAATATGAGTTGAATTGAAATGTATAAAAAAAGATCTTTAAAAAAACTGTCAACTCCCTGAAACCCAAGACATTTCAATATTTTAACACCAAAGTAATAATAATAATATTATTTCTCATGCAGCTTGGTGAACAAAAGACGGTTTTTGGCAAATCTGAGATTTCATATATTTAAAACATTGTAATCGACAGAATCATCCCCCTCTTATACCTATTTGGTTTTTCTTCCCCATCTAAGCATATATATGCAATATATATGTATATGCAATATGCATTGTATGCACTATGTAGAAATATTACAACTTCCTTAGAATTCTTTGTTCCATGTCACCATTTACAAAAACAAATTTTTTATTAACCTAAATGTCTATAAATAGATATTATGTATCATATTGTATTGTGTGTATTGTGGATTATATTGTATTATAATGTACCATATTGTATGCTTCATTAACACTCAGCACCTACTCCACTACACACAAGACAATTAACAGATGATTCACTGAACAGCCGTCAATCTGCAGTATCAATTAGCAGCTTAGGGATGTTAGAGTGAGGGAGGACCCTGACCAAAACCCTGGAGTTCAAGAGGGTCTGAAAAACACCTAAAAACAACTGGAGAAGTCTTTAAGAAGACAATGAGCATGCAGGGGTTCCAGAAAAGAGAAAGAAAATGACGTTTCAAGGAAGACATGGCTTCTAAAACAAAAAGCTTCAGTCTCTCCAGCTCTGTGGTCTGGCCTGGGCTGGCCAGCTGTGAATGAGTGGCTTGTTGATCTGCAGAATGTGTCTCTCACAGTGGGTCGTCTGCACAAGAAACCCATATCCTGCTGCTATATCGCTGTGCTCAGACACTGGTACAGATAAGCCAAGTGCCAGGGACAGACAGACAGACAGACAGACAGACAGACAGACAGACAGACAGTCAGTCAGTCAGTCAGTCAGTCAGGGAAGTAAGAGGGAGATGGATCATGGTTAACCGTAGGCCCACACACACACACACACACACACACACACACACACACACACACACACACACACACACACACACACACACAAACAC
>JAODUG010000003.1:1774917-1786634 GCA_027564795.1 Aphredoderus sayanus | reverse complement strand
TAGAATTAGGTTTAGCGCCCTCTATCTGCCACAAAGAGCTAGTGATTTGGGTCAGTTTGACCCGGAGGACATCACAAAGGTTAATGCACACGCACGTGTCTAACCCAGTGTAATCCAGCTCTGAGCCTGACTCAGCTCAGCTGCACAATTTAGAAAATGTTGGACAGAACTTTGGCAGTGCTAAAACTACATTTGAAAGTGATTTGTCTCAGCAAATCTCTCCCTCCTGTCATCCTGTGTCCTGTGCAGGGTTTCCAGGTGCTGTGTGATCTTGCTGATGGCTTTGCTGGCCTCGGGTCAAAGGTCACAGAGATGCTTCATGACTCTTTCGATGGGAAAGGCATCCTTACCTGGGGGCTGGCACCTATCAGTCACCCAAATTCAGTAAATGACTTGTTTATGATTTGTTTTTCTCCTCTTTCAAATGTTTGTTTCTCAGAGAAACATTTATTAATCACTATAACAAAATTTCACCTTTCTGTTAATCCAGACGCCGATAAAGGATGTCTTCCACATGCTAAACTATGCTTTAGGGACAGTCCACTTGGCCAATCACAGCTCCTTCTTCTGCCCTTTGACCTTGAGGGGCGGACTTGGCAGAAGACCGACCTTTCCCACAGAATTCCCCCATCTCACTTATGATGTAAGTCAGATTTGTGCTACATAGTATCTATCTATCCTGTATCATTTATTCACTTGCCCCAAGAACACTATCAAAAGGACAGCTATCAGTTATTTCTGAGCTTATTTAATTATTTTAATGTGGATGTTCGTATTGGTAGCAGATGCTGGTTGTATCTTTTCATTTACATTATCTTTGATGTTTGTTATCTTTCATGTACATTATCTTTGATGTATTATATCTTTGATGTACTTTTGGACATCTAACGTTGTACTCTAACATTGATGTGTTTTTCAGCCTTCTCTGTGGTACCACTCCAGCGCAGTGCTGGGCCTAGCCCTGGATGCCCTTACTGTTCCCTTCAGGCTAAGGCACGACAGCATCCCCTTGTGGCAGATGGCGAATGCACTGGCTGTATCCGGGAGAAAGGTCACTTTGCTCTCATATAAATAACCCCAGAACCTGTGGTCACAATAGCCTAGGACCACTAAAGGTCATTGTTGTCGTTGTTTGTTGAGGTCAGCAAAAATGTCGGCGTCAACTCAAAAGAACCAGTTGTAAACAAGTGGTCTGACCATCATTGAGTCAACACAATGGACACAGGAGGGTCAGGGAGATATCAATCAAGTTACTGTACTGAACATGGAAGAGGTCTTCCAGAATAACTTTCAAGGACTTTACAATTTAACGGCGAGGGAACCTAAACGTATGACATACTCTGGCTATTGTCGTCATCATGGGAAACACTGGCCGCTGATTGGCCTGATTGTTTACAGGCGACAAACGCGTCGAAGGGTTCTAGACTGATCCTCGCGGCGAAATGAAATTGAGGCTCGCAAGCTTTACGGGCACACTTATAATCCACAGGTGGTGGCTGCATATGGCGCCGTTCCTTTTCCCATGGTGCACGGCAGCTCGCTTCCCGATGCCCTGGCGCGCTGCGCCGACGCGCTCCCGTGGAAACCGCTGTCGTCGTGCCGTGAGCTCGGCGACGGCCGTTGCTACAGCCAGCTGGTGACTCTCAGGGGCCTGGCCAGCCAAGGCCTCGTCAGGTCAGCCTGCTTCCGAGGTCTGTGATCAATGTTCCAGCGCTGCCGCGACGCTAACGTAGCGGCGATCCCTGTGTTTCCCGCCAACAGCTCCTTGGCTCCAGGCACTCAGCCTCCCACGGCGCTACATGGCCTGGGCAGTGGGGAGGACGTCCTGGCGTCGTACGTCAACGCTTTCTACCCCGGGACGCCTCTGTGAGTGGTGACACACACACACGCAAAGGGAACGGCAGTACCAGGAGGCTAACTCTAACTGCTAGCATACAGCCTATCTAAGAGCATGCTGTTTATCTACCTGCTAACATACAGCCTGGCTATATCCCTCGTGATGTCCTTAAAAATATTGGATTTGGCCACACGGCGGCGCCATCTGATTGTGCATGATGTTGTGTGCTTTATAATTGGCATTGCTTTGTGTATTTATTTCTTTATGTATTTGTGTTTTATGTGGCTGTAGAATTAGGTTTAGCGCATTCTATCTGCCACAAAGTGCTAGTGATTTGGGTCATTCTGACCCTGAGGACATCACAAGGGTTAAACCAGGATGCTACCTGCTTCACAAATAGGTGGTCTAGGTACCAGAATGCTAATGTACCTGCTAACAAATAGGTGGTCTAGGTACCAGGATGCTAATGTACATGCTAACAAATAGGTGGGCTAGGTACCAGGATGCTAATGTACCTGCTAACAAATAGGTGGTATAGATACCAGGATGCTAATGTACCTGCTAACAAATAGGTGGTATAGATACCAGGATGCTAATGTCCCTGCTAACAAATAGGTGGTCTAGATACCAGGATGCTAATGTGCCTCTGTTTCCGCCATGTAGGGCCTTGCAGCTGGTGTCCGTGCCGAGCAAACCGACTCCGCCGTTCCCGCAGATATTCAGCCAGGACCTGGACGCCCAGGGCTTCCTGCTGGGCCGGGCCCCCTCGCCCAGCCGTGAGTGCACCGTGTGACTGGACAAGGCGTCTGTCTAAAACCCCTCGTCACCATTTACTGTGTGTGTGTGTGCGTGTGTGTGTGTGTGTGTCCATGTGTCCATGTGTCCGTGTGTCCTCTAGTTCCAGATAAGGGTAAGGTTACCATTTACTCTATGGTGTGCGTGTGTGTCCTCTAGTTCCAGATAAGTGTAAGGTTACCATTTACTCTATGGTGTGTGTGTCCGTGTGTCCTCTAGTTCCCAGTAAGGTCACATATACTCTATGGTGTGTGTGTGTCCTCTAGTTCCCAGTAAGGTCACATATACTCTATGGTGTGTGTCCTCTAGTTCCCAGTAAGGTCACATATACTCTATGGTGTGTGTGTGTGTGCTCACCCCCTGCAGGCCAGCCCCCAGCGGTGACCTCCGTGCCCACACTGACCTCCCTCCAGTCCGGCCCCGCCCTGGAGCCCTGGCTGGCGGAGCTGCACCGCGCCTGCAGCGGCCTGGACGTGCGCCGCGCCGCACCGAGCTTCCTGTCGCAGGGGCCCGAGGTGGGCGAGTACCAGGAGGCCCTGGAGCAGCTGCGCGACCTGGCGCGCTGTTACCGCGACGACAGCGGAGGCACGGCGCGGTCCTCTTCCTCAGACAACGACGACGATTGATGCTGGCAGTTAGCCGTTAGCCGTTAGCAGTTAGCCGGCAGGAAGGCCCGCTTTAAATGAACCTGTCGTGAGCGGGAGCCTCCCAGCATGCATTGTGCCTGAAGCAGCGATGTGAGCACCGGGGATGCCCGGGGTAAGGCCGCACCACATTAGACATGCTGCGGTGGTTGGAGACCTCAATGGGCCACTCTTGTTATTACACTGTCATGTAAAATGTCCTGCTGTTCAGGAAAGGCAGCCCAACCAACCAGTGAGCATATCGGTGCCCGATCCGATTTACCTGCCTGAAATCTTTAGAAATGACTTTATCTACTCATCACATATGGCCTTGTGAGACTAGGTTAGAGGATGCATAACATCAACTCAAAAATAACTAATGCGACAATGTAATCATTATTTGAATAAATATTTATGTTAAAGTCTCTTTTACTTGTTTGATTTTGTGTAATTAAATGTTTTTATATCAACTCCTAAACTTGGTTTTGTGTTTTGGAGGAGTTGTCAATCTCTGCACAAGACTGATAACGTCCCATTCATGTGGATAAGGTGTGGGAGCAGGGAGACAAACCCTAGGAGTTAAATTTAGCGCTATTGAATCCTGAAAGCTTCATTTAACAGCTTTGTACGAAAGGTGCTGTGCAAATAATCCAATCCAGAGCTGGTTTTATTTGTAATTTTATTCTGAAAGTAAATGGTAAAAGTATTACATAAAAGGCAAAACATCACAGAACACAAAGCTCACCCTGACATAAGTGGTATGCTTTCACGTTGTGTAACCAAAGGCTAAGCCACATACTACAGCATATTATCCTTTTAAACTTATAAAACTGAGATTTCACCCCGTTATATTACAAACACCTCCATAAGAGACAACTCTACAGGACAAATATGTAGAATAAAAGTTGAATAAAATGAAGCGTGTGCACGAAGGAGACATCGAGGGCAAGCGCCTGGTATTCTACAGCTATTTATCAAAAAAATAAAAATAAGACAACAAAAGGAAACTTGACAGACATGGGATGAGGGGCTTGGGGAATGTAAGATAACGGAGGGGCGTCGGGAGAAGGGCTGAGAACACGCACATCCGTGCCCCAGGCCCGGACTAGGAACGGGAGCGTGAGCGCGAGCGAGATGGGGAGCGTGAGGCGGAGCGGGAGGCGGATGGGGAGCGAGCTTTGGCTTGCGTCGGGGAGCGGGACTTGGACTTAGACTTGGCCCGCGGCTTGGACTCTGCAGCCGCCGCGGCGGCAGCGGCGACGGGGGAGTGGGAGCGGGAGCGGGAGCCCCGCTCACGGCCGCCCGCGCTGCCCTTGACGTCGTCCTCGCGGCCCTTGGAGCCCGACTTCCTGGAGCGGTCCTTGGCACCCGACCGGGAGCGGGACCGGGAGCGAGACCGAGAGCGGGAACGGGAGCCGTCCTTCTTGGTCTTTCCGTCCTTCTTGCTCTTCTTGCTCTTGGGGCTGCGGCTCTTGGGGCTCCTGCTTTTGGGGCTCCTGCTCTTGGGGCTGCGGCTCTTGGGACTCCTGCTCTTGGGGCTGCGGCTCTTGGGACTGCGGCTCTTGGGGCTCCTGCTGCGGCTGCGGCCACGCCCTTCCTTGCCCTTGTGGGCGCCGTTGCTGCGCTCCTCCTCGTCCTTCTTGGTCTTGCTCTTGCTCTTCTTGCTGGCTGAGCGGCTGCGGGACCGAGAGGCCGCCCTGGAAACGAGAGCAAGCCGGTCAGGACTTGGAATAACGGAACAACAACAATAAAAACAATAGAAACCACCCTGGGGCCCGTTTCAGACAGCAGGGGTCAGTGAAATCTCTTGAGTTGGTTAATCCTGAAATGAGGGTTTCCGTTTCAGACAGATAACTCTGGGAAAGCCAGTCCTAACCTGCTCATTAGAAGGTTTTCTATAACAAACCCGAGTTTCTCACTTTTTCCTCCCTCCCGCTGAGCCTGAAGCAGCTGTCAGACATGGGGTGACCTTTCCTCATCACAGGAACACCTCCATGTTCTACATAATGGTACAGATGTGTGCCTACCTGGACCGGGAACGGGACCGGCTGCTGCTGTCACTGCGGCTGCGGCTCTTGCGGGACCTGCGGCTCCTGGAGCGAGACCTGGGGGGGGGGTGCAGGTGTGTCACGTCAACACATGCCACCATGTCAAGCTGCTACTGCAAGGTTCCTACTGCAAGGTTCCATCTACCTTTGTTTGCTTTTCACACAACCTCCAGAGCCAAATATTTAATGTCAATAATTCCCTCAAAGAGCTTTGCAAACTTCACGCACCACTCAGTAGTTACGGTTTAATGGTGAAGAACAAGATTAATAGCAGGACAGAAATATACTTAACAAAACAGGGTAGTGTGCAATAAACACAACACCTTTCTGTAAACAGATACTGCTCTGTAGGCAGGCTGTAGCCTTATCCGGGGAATAGAAGAAAAAGAAGAAGAAAATCTGTACTGTTAGTTAGGACCAGTCAGAGAAAGCAGTTTGCATGACCCCATTAATAAAATGAACAGAGGCATAGTGCACACACTGTTTATGGGTTGCCATGACCGCAGTAACCATGGCACCGCGACGACTGTAAAATGAGGCTGCGCTGACCTGGAGCGGCTGCGGGAATACGAGCGGCGGCGCCTGGCTCCCGGGCGGTCCTCGATTAGCCGGATCTTCCTGCCGTTCACCTCGGTGCCGTCCAGCTTCTCCAGCGCCCGCTTCATGTCCGAGTACAACCTGAACTCGATCACGCCCTCGTTCCTGCGGCCCTTGTTGGTGTCGGCATAGGTCACCTCCCCCGCCTGCCTCATGTAGTCCTGTTGAGGGAGGAGGTTACATCCTGGTTATAGTGGGCACACACACACACACACACCAACCGACAGTAGCCTGGCTACAGGACGGCTTATAGCCTGGTTATAGTGGGCATGTACCAACCGACAGCTAGCGTTAGCAATGGGAGACGTTATATTCTGGTTATGGTGCGCACACACACCAATAGACAGATAGCTTTAGCATTGGGAGGGTGTACAGCCTGGTTATAGTGCACATACAGACAGCTAGCATTAGCAACAGGATATATTCTGGCTACAGTGCACACATCAACCGACAGCTAAAGTTAGCACTGCCCCCGTGGCTGGATTAGGGCGTACCTTTAGGTCCTGCCAGCTGCAGCGGCTGGAAAGGTTCTCAACAATCAGCCGGTAATCTGTCCGCGTCGGAGGTCCATACCGGTCTCTCCCCCCTCGCCCATATCCACCTTGCAAGGTAACAAGGAAACACCAAGAGGAATGAGGACAAGAGACGGACTGAGATGCAACCTTAACGCTAAATTCCAATCTTTAAAAATAAAAAATTAAAATCCAACAAAATGTTTTTGGGAGAGAAAAAATAAAAGGGGAGGGGGGGTGTGTAAAAGAAATCGTAACGTAAAAAAGGGTCAAAATCCTATCAGGTATGTTTTGTTATCTTGTCTATCTATTGGCCTTAATTCAGTGAATCTACTGTAACACTCAACATTTTGTAAAATTGAATAGTCACTCTACTTAAGAAAGAAAAGAGGAAAAAAAAAAGAAAAAAAGAACCACAAGTGACTGATGAAGTACTTACGGTGAACTACATTAATAAACTAACATTTAAAAAAAACAACATTTCATTGTCATAATACATGTTCTTTTTCAGGCACCTATAAAAGCTGAACCCACATCTTTTCCTAACCCCATGGTATCCTCACCACCCGGCCTGGGCCTAATGGCAAAAGCGGTCTTCATTCACAATGGCTCCCCTTTTTGGTCTGCCCAGGGGCCCAGAATGGTCAAACCACACTCTTGGAAAGGGGACACCATGGCCAGCAATAGGGGCAGGCAGTCAGCAAAGGACTCTTTCAATTAAAACATTGAGGTTCTTTGTTAAATCTTTACCTATAAATTCACATTCATTTTTAAAATAAAAAATAAAAATCCTGAACAAAACAGCAACAGATTACAAGATGTTAACACATTGTAATAAAATCACTTTAATAATTTGTATCCAATTTCTGCCAATTTCCTCGTCAACTATAATTATTTAATTCTAATTTCAAATGACCCCCGGAACCAGACAGAAACCTGATGTTTTCAAGTCATTGGTGGCTCTAGTGCACAGAAATATATTTTGTCACATAAAAACAATGTAGTTTAAAAACTATTTATCCGCTACAGACAATTATATTCGTATTAATAAAATAATTTAAATCAAAATCACACCATTGAACATTTGGAGTGGATCCCTAAAAGGCTTAATTTTACTATGCAACTTTAAGCTTTTTGTGTTGGTGGAAGCTTACATTTATATAATTTCATAACATAATCTACAGTATTCTAAAGCCACTTTGTCAATTGCTACCACAGTTTGTCATTTTTGTAACCAGAGACTAGACTAAACCACATGTATCGCTACATTGTTAAAACATAAAAAAGTATCTGATGTTTTCAATAGGGGCTTTTATTGATGGGCCGGGGACATCATCATACCTACAACCCTGTTCTAGCAGTCTACCATTCTGTTCTGTAGTTCTAGAGAAAACATGTATGGCATCTAGACCACTGACATAATGTCTGGTGAGGGGTTTGGATGTGCCTTGTACGAATAACCACAAATATAGCACTAGGAGGGCTCTTGTATGCAAGAATGTAAATTGTGGCCTCATATATGCAACATGGATTGTATGGCCTACAGCTTGTTAAGACTATCGACACAAACCTTGACCAGACCAGAAGGTACCATACAGTCTCAAGTTTGTAAATTGAATGCACATTAGCCACCAAGGACAATATCGAAAAATAACGGAATAAAAATCTAAAAAGACCAAGTGAATGCATTGTAGTGCAGAGACTTGTAGTTCAAACCAAATGTACAACGAACGTTATACTAGACACTTACTTCTGCCGCCGCCACCACCGCCTCCGCCGCCGCCGCCACCACCACCACCACCCCCATAGCTTCCATCTCGACGGGGTCCTTTGGTGTGCTCCACAATAACCCTCTCCCCGCACAAGTCCTTGCCGTTCAGGTCATATACCGCATCATCGGCATCGCGGGGGTCATCAAATTCAACAAACCCGTACCTTCACAGAACAAAGCGGCATGGTTAAAACTGGGTCATCATGGCAACACATTTCTACACACGTTAACAATCCCAACATGTGTTGCGCAACGCTGCAAGCGGAAAAGTAGTTCATAAAAAAAATTGCATTAGGCCATAAATTAAGCATGTATGTGGTTGCCGTTATGTAAAGTCCCTGTATTCTGTTCTAGAGGATGTTGGTTTTATTTTGGCTTGATACTAGGGGAAAGGGGGGGGGGGGGGAAGGTACATGCATTACCAATATGCAGCCGCTTGTTAGGAATGGCCACGTATGATCTGCATGCTAGCTACTCAGCTATGCAAACCTACTGTTACTGCTGGAATTCCAGCGAACGAATACGTTATTTAAAAACGCAACCATTGTGTTGCAGCAAAGTCATGCGATCCCGATGCTGGTAAATAAAAAAAATTAACTATTAGATTAAATAAAAGCCAGGCCTGCGCACAGGCCAAGCCAGGCCCGGCCCGGCGCACACAGCGCGGCCTAGCTAGGCTATCGCTAGCCGACTTTAGCGCGGACAACAACGGAGGTCTTACTCAGCCTTACCCATTTTTAAGGTCCACTTCCAGTATCTTCCCATACCCCTTGAAGAACTTCTCGACGTCCTTCTCCCTCGCCCGGTAGCTCAGCCTTCCGATGTACACCCTAGACATTTTTATCCAGCGTGAATGTTCGAATAACGAAACACAGCCTCGACCCGAGCGAAAACACGATAGCGGCGGGCAGCGGACTGGAATTGTGCCAAAACGGTACGTACGTACGCGCGCCTCTTTGATACAATAGGTCGAGGGAATGGCGTGGGCGTGGTTTAAAAACCGAGTGATGTCAGTCCCGCTTTTTCCCTACTGTGCTCGTCCCAGAGGCTGGCGGTGGTGTGTTTGTGCACCGTGTTTAGTAAAGCACTATCCGTGCTTTTCTATCGCAAAACACTCGGGGGCGTTCAGAATACACAGTTGGTGAAGGGTAGCTGCTCGTTCGGCGTGCCATGTATGGTATGGAACGGTATGGCATGGAATAAAACATGCAGGTCATTTTGGAAGAGTTTTCCACACGATCATTAGAAGAGATGGTTATTGTGGACGATCTGATCAATTGGTCTATTGGCTTCTCTCTTACATTTATAATATTTCCACATTAGTTTTGCATTAAATAAATATAGTCAAGTGACTCAGTGGGGTTTAGATAACCAGTCCAAACATTACCATGGAGTTCTTTACCCGCAGGGCGGCTTTACAATTTACTTTTGATTTACAGAGCAAAACATATAGCCACTATTAATAAGCAATGTGTGCGTGTTTCATGCATAGTACTATATAGTAACGGTTTCATTTGTCCATTTCCTATTTGGAAACCAGCCAGCCCTACATTTTGGAGTGGGAGGGGCTAGAAACTTAAGTAATTGTACGGCGTTGGTCTGCTTCGGTAAAGTCGAATCTGTTATGGCATAGATTTTTTTACCTTCAAATATGGGAGGTAAATAATAAGAAGAAATATGGGAAGAAAAATAAGAAGATTTTATGATGGGTAGATCATAATAATAGTTGCATAGAGAAAATAGTAAGCGCGATGGTTTAGCAAACGTCAGCTACCTTGTTCAGCCGTTAGACCTATATGTTAAGTATGGAGTGTGCAAGTATTTCCAAATATTCTTGGCTAGATTTTGTTTTCTCTGTGGTCGGAGTATGTACTTTCTTGTTCGACTGGGGATCTGACCTGTGGGTGGCTACCGAGTTCTACACGCGTGGCGACTTCTTCTGGTTTGGAGTGCTGGTCGGTATGATGGTTCTCTCGTCCATTGTAGTCCAGATGTTCAGCTGGTCCTGGTTCACGTACGACCGCGAACTGGAGGGATTCGATGCACAGGTCGCATCACAAACTGTAATCTTTGGCGACCGCTTGAAACTTTCCTGTATTCTGCATGTGTTCCAGCTCGGTTTCTTTTGCAGGTAAGGTTATTCAGAATGCCGACAAAACCGTGATTTTTTGTGTGATTCTTGAAATGCAGATTATGTGACGTTTGAATTAAAGTGGCCAGAGTAAGATTGTAAATACAACCACAGTGCTTTATCAGTGTTCATCCATCAACAGTCCACAGCGGCAAATATGAGCACAATGTAATGTGGAATCTCCAACCAGTCTGTGCATTCATTCAATGCAGAATGATAACTCTAATAACATTTGACTGGTGCAGAAACCGTGACCATAATCATCTGCTTATGCCAGTCAAGACACAAATGTGAATACACAACCCCAATTCCAATGAAGTTGGAATGTTGTGTAAAACTTCAATATAAACAGAATACAATGATTTGTAAATCGTTTTCAACCTATATTCAATTGAATACATTACAAGGACAAGATATTTAATGTTCAAACTGATAAACATTATTGTTTTCATTGGGGTTGTATAAAATGCACAGAGAAAAAGTAACCAGTTATAGATGTATGTTGACAATCTGTATAGATTTGGGGCAGGATTACAAACATTTCTCATGGATATTATATAGTATGACCATGCTCAAACAAGATATATAGTCCATTCTAATGGAGATTATCTAGGCTATTGTGTGTTCATGCTCAAACAGGATTCTATAGTCCAGGCTAAATGGAGATTGTATTGCATATTCATGCTCAACCAATAGTTCATAGACCATTGTAATGGAGCTTGTGTGCTGTGCATGCAGGCACATCTCTGCCATAAGGCAAGGCTTCCGGGTGTGGCGGCGAAACGAGCACGGGTCTTTTGCCATATACCTCACGCACGACCTTAGCATGCTCCGGCTCATCGAGACCTTCTGCGAGGGCGCCCCACAGCTTACGCTCATGGTCTACATCATGCTCAGCACCAACAGCGCCACGGTCATCCAGTGTGAGTGTCCAGCCCGCCTCGTCTTCACCGCTGCTGACCGGCGGCACATGATGACACGGCCTCCACAAATACCAAACAGGAAACGCACAACTGCTACAGCGGCGCTTTATTTAACCCTCCTGTTGTCCTCTGCACTAGCTCTTTGTGACAGATAGGATAAATAAGTAAATAGGCAGCACTGGCTATAAAGGGATCTACACAACCGGGTGGCGCCATCTGGTGGCATAATATGATACAATAAGGACAACAGGAGGGTTAAAAGAATGGTGTTGCCAAGAATAACTATGCATATGAAGCAGTGGTTTTGTACTCTTTTTAAGCCACACCTCCCTCCAAAAACCACAGAATATGAAATATGAACAACTTATTTTCTTATAATAACATGTTATACAGCATGTATCCTTTTATTAAGTGGTCTGTCTCCTCTATATAATGTCTCTGGTACTTCTCCCATAGAGTTCTATTGAGGGTCCTTTATTA
>JAODUG010000003.1:1736262-1764135 GCA_027564795.1 Aphredoderus sayanus | reverse complement strand
CGTGTGTGCACACTCACAAGACAAACACACACACACACGCGCACACACACACACACACACACACTTTCTCTCTTACTTCTCATTTCCCCCGTGACAGCTATTGCCTATTCATCTCCTGGGACTCCTAGTGTGGATGTTGTAAGTGATATAAATAATACCTCCTAATTAGATATTAATTGATTGTAGATAGTTGACATTTACATCAATCACTCTTAAGAGTTCTTTACAAAAAGATTACCACCCTGTAATCCACCCCTCCTCCTGTGGTGCGAGGCTGATGTTTGGAAATCATAAATCTGCTGAATCATATTTTACCACTAGTCTATGCGTGCTTGAAGGGCCGTTATAAAACCGCAGGGTTTTTGAGAACAATGGACGCACTGGAGGAGCACAACAGGACGCACACGGCCCTCCCACACCTGAGGGCCGTGTGCGCTCATAGTTCCGAAGCAAAACACAGTTTTTTATAACACTGATTAGGCCTACTGGACAGAGTTGACATTTAGCATTAACGTGTCCACCACATTGTTCTGCCAGCCAAAGCAAGCAGTTGCTGAGCAAGACAAACACTACATGCTCAACAACTGGCAATTGATTTGCTATGTTAAAACTACGCTTAATGAAAACCATCTCAGCTAGATAAGAGAACCCCAGTGTGACAGTAGACACCAGCCTTTGATTGCCACACTGCACATCCTCAGAAGAGTGGAGTGCGCCTGGCTTCAGACAGCCAGGGGAGGCTTGGCTGTCATCCCCTCTGATTAATGGGCCTGTTGAAACATGTCCAACCACATTAGACCTCTATGTATCTCCCAGAGTCCACACAGGCCCGGAAAAAGTGTCAGTCTTGCTACTGCTCTCCTAGAAACAGATAAAGATTTACTGTCATCAGAGGCCCGATTAAAGCGCACAAACCTAGACATTGATTTCTGAGTGGGAGATGAGAAGAATAAGAAGAATGGAGAGGCAAAGAGAAAGAAAAAATCCACTTTTTGGGTAGGAAACTCATTCCAAGGCTGGTGGAGATATGATCATCTTATTTGGGAGGATAATAATGTGGAGCCCTCTGCCACTGCCAGAATGAACTTTGAAAGAAGCAAATTTTAAATATTAATTTATGAAATGAACTGTCAATCTCATTTGGCAGGATTATAGCCTACCTATCATCTTGTCGAGAGGAACCAATCAATTTCAAAACTGCTGACAATAAAGTGGGGATGTGCCAAGGTTTCTCTTAGGAAGCAGTCAGGAGAGCTTTATTTGTGAAGGCACGCTTTGTAACTCTTGTTCCATTTAATCAGATAACAGCTGATCTCATCGACGGTAAATAATGAAACTAACTGTGACTGTGTCTCCATTGCTGAAGTTATCTTGGCGGAGAGCATCATTAGACACCACGGGCTGCTTCACTACCAGCTTACGCATGGGCCACAATTGGTGGGAACAAAACTATCTTTACTATCTCAAGCAAGGTCGAGTCTTAAGGGCAAGAATGACAGGCTGTCGACACACCCAGAGGTCATCCCATTACAGCTTAAGAGGAATTTGGGAAAGATGCAAAAATGTAAAACATATTTAAATACATATCCTCTTTGCTTTGGGCACATACACCTCTTCCATTGGATACGTGACTAGGGCAGAGAAATACTGGTAATAATCTCAGTGGTATTGAATAAAATATTTTAAGCTAAAGGTCTTCACCAAAACATGTATGTAATGTGTAACAAAGCTTATTACACTGGACACCACCCAGTTAGGTTGGCCTAACCGCCTGCCTATTTCTGTCACAGTCATTTCAGTTGATGAGGTGGATGATTTACTGCTGACACCTTACTGTGCTTGTTTTCTGTAACAGTGGTGACATCCATGAAACACCCAGACAGCCTGTGAATTAGTGGTGAAAGGTTTGCTGGCAAAAAAAAACCAGAATGTATACATCACGTTATTTGCAAAAATAACGTGAATTTCATCTATATGTTCAAGTTTAGGTAGCCTACCTTGTTTCAACAATTTTCCATCAATACTCTAGATGGCAGTATGCTACTATATATATTGTGTCTGTCATCTGTCAATTGTACAGCAAATTCACACGGTCCCTTTTCAATTAATCTGAAAGCCCTTAAAGTAGACTTTTATAGATGAAAATGAGATAGGCGCTAAACCTAATTCTACAGCTTACACCCACATATGATGTGCACTGCTGACACAACAAGGTGTGTGTTTGAAACCCGAGGACAAAAGGGGGGTTAAAAGGCACATAAAACAACACAAAAAATAAAGAAATAATTAATAAAGAAAAAAATACACACAGCAATGCCAATTAAAAAACACACAAAATCATACACAATCAGATGGTGCCGCCGAGTGGCCAAGTACGATATTTTCAATGACATTACAAGGCACGTATGAAAGAGCTGTTTTACATTTACTAAAATAAATTAAGAAATTGTATTATACTTTGAGTTTGTGTGTGTGTGTGTGTGTGTGTAAATCCATAGGAAACCCAGTGTAGGCGAAGTGTGGCATACATATTATTATACATAACATGTTATTCACTAACCTACCCTAGATGAGTGTTCTGATTCATGTGATTCATTTCTAATTCCCCCTTGATTGATTAGATGAGCGGCGTTAGATCTTATTTCCAATATTCCGCAGCATGGCTAGACTGCGAATAACACCAACAGCAACATCATGCAAGGACAATGCCCCGCAGCGCTCTGTGTCCTTTATCACCATTTACATAGCAGGCCATTATCTACAATTGCAACTTCCCTCCTTTTATCCCGATCCCCCACAACAATATATTCATATAAAAGTCATGCTTACGGTAGAACACTGAAATGCTGCGATTGGTAGGGTTCCGCGCACTTTACAGTACCAGGCTTTAATGGACACAATGTCTGGGTAGCTAATGTAGTTTATGTAGTTAGCAGCAGTGATTTTAGCTAGCAAAACACTTAATTGTACAACAAACTTCCCACACTGACACATATTATTTATGATTTATATTCTATATTTACAGTAAAATAGGACAAACTGGCTTTGTTTATTAAAACCATACACTGCACATAGGCTATGGTTTAACAAAGTGCAACTAAATTAAAGTATAGCCTAAGTATAATAAAATAATGTATTTTTATAATCTATCCATTTACAAAACATTAAACTATATTAACTTTTTATATTTATTTAAACTGAGGTTGGCGACTATAGGAAAATGTCATCCCTGACCTTGTTTATTTGCCTTCTCTTTGCACACCACAGAGCAATAGGCCTAATGACAAATCAGGAAGGGTTAATAATGATTAGTGGAGATAGTTTCAGTTCAGTTGTAGAAGCTGTGTTTAAGAGCTATATTTATTGTTCCATTTGCACATTTTAAGAGTGGACTGATCGTTATTAATTAGGGTCATTGTTTGTGTGGATTGTGTGTGTGTGTGTGTGTGTATGTGTGATTGTACATGTGTGCAAGCCTCTATATCTGCAGGAGTAGGGACATTATTGGTCTAGTTTGATGTGTGCCATGCACGTGTGTGAGTTTGTATGAGCGTGCATTAAGGACAGATGAGAGCCCTGAAGCCAGCTTTAGCAATCTGTGACAAAGCACCATTACCTTGTTTGATCACAGCATGATCTATTATCACGATCTAAAAGGATGCATTAGGATGAACAGTGAATGCTGGTCAAACCTTATAATGGGTTCATTGGTTTTACATACCAAACCGCTAGCTTATTCCCCTGGCTTGAAGGGTTAATGCATTTAGTACCCATCAGATAACACTCAAATGACAATGAAGCATATATGTGCCATTTAGTGAGAATCATCCAGTAACTTCATTTATATGGGCTCAAATAACTCAAATGGGCCAAAACGCCTGAGGTGGTCGCCTGCAGCCGAGGCCGCATACAGCGAGCTGAAGTCCTGGTTCACGTCTGCTTCGGTTCTCCTCCACCCAGACCACCAGAAGCAGTTCATCGCGGAGGCCGACGCCTAGAGGTGTGCATGGGGGTGGTGCTCGGTGCCAGGGAACACCACCAAAGTTCCACCCCAGTGCCTACTTCTCCAAGAAGCTGTCAGCTGCTGAGCGGAACTACAGTGTGGGGAGCTCCTGGAGGTAAAGCTGGCATTGGAGGGGTGGAGGCATTGGTTGTCATGCTGACCGACCAACAGAACCTGGCGTACACCCACACACATGTTGACCAACCGCCCGGCCGCCTCGTGTGTTGAAATGTTCCGTCACCCTGTACTGTACTGTAGCACTACTACAACACATTATGAGATGTTTTACCTTGTGAATGAAAATATATATTCATTTTCATTAAATGTGAGGACACTGAATACAGCCGTTGGTGAACTTTCGCAAGTAGAATAGCCAGCCTCTATCATTCGAAGACATGGGTATTACACATATGTAAGTAAGTGCACCAGTAATGCAGAAGGAGACATGCACATTTTGGAGCAACATATGCTGCTGTTGTGGTGCTTTCCAGGGACATGCCTGCATTATCCAGTAGGACAATGCAAATAGCATTGTGAGTGGGGGTGCTAGATTTGCTCGTGTGCATTCCTGACCTGTTGCTGATAGAGAAGGTTGTGGTGCATCACGAAGCATATAATACGGCAAAGAAAACCCTGTAAAATGTGAACATCCCTTGCTAAACTTCACAAAAGCGTTTTCAGCCTTCAATGCCTATGCATTTAGTACATTTAAGTAAAGGAAATATGTTTACACAGTAAAATAATTTCAAAATGTATAAAACAATATTAGAAAATCTATTTTAAGGATGAAAATGGTGAAAATCAAGGACACAGCTGTCCCAACTTTTTTGGAGTGTGATTTTAAATTAGTGTTCATTTTTTAAAAACAATTAAATTCACAAAGTTACACATAATGTGCTGTCAATACAGTACAAGGTGAATGGAATTTACAAATCCCTCATTTTTATGTCCCAACCTTTTGGAATTGGGGTTGTGTACATACATACAGTATAGAGTACAGTACCGAATACATTATGTATAGATAGCGGACCAGGCCCTGGAACTGCAGCGTGGGACACCACAAGTGGAAAACGGTCCGCCGCTGCAGCCTGGCAACCGGTGGAAGCTGCCTGGGTGCGGCAGCCAGAGACACAGGTAGACGCTGCACAGCCATGGCAGCCTGAGACCCTGGTAGATGCTGCACAGCCATGGCAGCCTGAGACACCGGTAGATGCTGCACAAGCCATGGCAGCCTGAGAAACCGGTAGATGCTGCACAGCCATGGCAGCCTGAGACACTGGTAGATGCTGCACAGCCATGGCAGCCTGAAACACCAGTGGACGCCACCTGACCTCAGCAACCGGAGACACCGGTAGAAGCCGCCTAGCCTCGGCAGCTGGAGACACAAGTGGATGCTGCCTAGCCTCGACAGCTGGAGACACAGGTGGAAGCGGCCTTACCTCAGCCGCAGCAGACACCGGTGGGGACCGTCTGGGCGCAGCAGCCAGGGCCACCGGTGGATGCTGCCTAGCCGCATCGGCGCTGGGAGGCGGCCCACGCGCCCTCTGAGGCGATCCCTCATTGGGGCTGGGATGCGGCCCACGCGCCCTCCGGTGCTGGAAGATGACGGAATGTGGGCAACGGTAGGTTCTGCTGGCCTCTTGTTTCATGTTGGCTCTGACTGTGAGGTACTCCTGGTCAAGAGCACGTTTGCGGTATCACGAACGGCGAGGAAACCCTTGAGAGTCCCAGGTGCCCCATCGAAACGTATCAGGTTTGGGCACCCAGGTATGTCTGCCAGACCACATCTCGGCCGTGACGACCTCCTAAGGGGCGTTGTCACCACACCGAGATCGGTCCCTCCGTGGGCTGGAATGACCACGTTGGAGCGGATAATCAGGCGAAACCTCGAATGCCCACGCTGAAAATCAATCCACTCCTTTTAAGCCCGCCAGGTAACCATACCGAGCCCCTCCTGCACTCGACTTCAAAACAACAACAAAAAAAAGAAAAAGGTTTTGTTGGTGGGTTTTTCTGTCACGCGTCTAGGGCGAGTGCATGCATTGGAAATGAAAGTCCACAAAAAAGGAGCATAAGTTCAAAATAGGTTTACTTAAAAAGGAACTTAAACAATACAGAACAGACCTATGACGTTACGAGCTTGTGAGGACACGAAGCCAAAACACCGTAAATAAAAACCCACAAAGCAACACCAAACCACCCCAGCCTTATATACACTACAAACACCCCAGGTGAACCCAATTAACAATCAACCCAGGTGAAAACAACGATCAGTGGTGAATCCCCAGGTCTCCCCGGTGAGACCCAGGCATGAAATGTGACAGTAGCCTTTATTTCTTATTTGTAAAAGTGGTGTGCCTATTCTTCTAATGTGGATATGAATCCATTCATTTTTAAAGCTTTGGACCTGAATGTAAATGAGCACCCCCAGGCTAATGCATGATGTCTGACAAGCATAAAAGAAATGTTATTAACAACACCACATTGGGAAATCAATAGAATGAACTTGAAACACGACTGAATAAATTGAGCAGTGGTACAATAATTAGCACAACAGGCTTGTATATGCCACATGAAGTAGCTTGATAATTTTTGTTTTATCATTAAGAATGGTCTAGCATTTTTTTTCTTCCCATAACAGAATTGGTCAGATGAGAGGCCCCAAAAGAGACCTTTGCAAGCTCAATTCTGTGGTCTTAAAAAGGTGTTTTTGATATGCAGAGAGGGAGCATTGAGGTCTGGTTATGGTTATAAGGCCTTATTGTCTGCAGAAATTATCATAACCTCCTGCTACCTTTAGTATTATTGAAGATGATGCTTTGAGCAGTTGCTAAAAGGTTTATTGCTGCAGGAAATGCAAATTGATCTGTTTTCAAATTAGACTCATAAATAGTGGCAACAGCAGTACCAGGGAACACCTGCCAATATACAGTATAGGCTAATAGCACAGAGTGTTTCTTGTCTCCTCAGACCTGGACTCCCGACACCGCCCCTCCCCAAACATACCAACGGATTGACGCCTTGTTTATTTAAAGCATGAATAAAATACTGGTTTCACATAACCTTGGGTACCAATCGTTTTTGGGGCTTGGGTTCTGACAATACCTTAATATATAATGACAATGAGTTCTATGCCTTAATACTGTCATTTATGATTAAAATAATGTATGACAATTTCAATACATAAAAAAACAATTGAGAGTAGAGAAAGTGAGGAAAAAATTGGCTAAATCTAAAACATGACAAGGCGATTGTGCCTTTCTCACCTAATTGTGAAAAGAACAGCTATAAAGGCTTTTGGGGAGCACTTCAGCCACAAAGCCACCATCGCTCTCCCATTGAGATCCTGTCATGTCCTCTCTGCTCAGGTTTGACTTAATGGCTGAACATGCTTTCCCTAACCATAGAAATAATAACTAAACTTTGTTTCTTTTTGTCAGTGGATCCTGACTACATTACCAATTGCTTATGTCATATTGATCAAAACATATTATATTGCCTATGTTTACATGTCAATTGTGAACAAAATACAGTACAATACATTACAGTACATACAATTCAATCCATCCATCTTCAACCGCTTATATCCGAGGTCGGGTCGCAGGGGCAGCAGCTTCGGCAGGGAACCCCAGACATCACTTTCCCAGGCCACATTAGCCAGCTCTGACTGGGGGATCCCGAGGCATTCCCAGGCCAGTGTGGAGATATAACCTCTCCACCTTGTCCTGGGTCTCCAAACCTTTCCCACACCCGCTGCTTTTCCTCTTTCACAGCAGAGGCTGCAGCCCTTTGGGACCT
The DNA here is from genome assembly GCA_027564795.1 of Aphredoderus sayanus. Classification (NCBI taxonomy): domain Eukaryota; kingdom Metazoa; phylum Chordata; class Actinopteri; order Percopsiformes; family Aphredoderidae; genus Aphredoderus; species Aphredoderus sayanus. Next base: position 1,756,334 of record JAODUG010000003.1, on the reverse strand, counting down.
TGCAACTGCCTCTGGAGTCCTCCAAGATAACATATCCCGGAAGGCCTCCTTCAGTCGGACGGCTTCCCTGACCACCGGTGTCCACCACGTTTAGGGTTACCGCCCCTTGAGGCACCTAAGACCTTGAGGCCACAGCTCTCCGCTGCAGCTTCATCAATTGAGGCTTTGAACATTTCCCACTCAAGTTCATTGGCCCCAACCTCCACAGCCTCTCTGGCTACCTCTCAGTAGCCAGAAAAGTTCAGCCGAAGGTGTGAGTTGAAGATCTCGCGAACAGGGGCCTACTCCAGACGTTCCCAATTCACCCACAACACCCGCTTGGGCTTACCAGGTCTATCCAGAGTCTTTCCCCACCCCGTGATCCAACTCTCTACCAGATGGTGATCAGTTGACAGCTCAGCCCCTCTCTTCACCCAAGTGTCCAGAACATGTGGCCTCAGATCAGATGATACGATTACCAAATCGATCATCGACCTTCGGCCTAGGGTGTTCTGGTACCAGGTACACTTATGAGCATCCTTATGACTAGCACAGAAATCTAATAACAAACACCTTGGGTTTAGATCAGGGAGGCCGTTCCTCCCAATCACTCCTCTCCAGGTATCTCCATCATTGTCTGTCACCGTAACTTCAACCACTCTGACCAACGTCAGAGTGATTGAAGGATGACGTCGTAGGAAATTAAACTTTTTCCAAAACCAGTTGGGAGTAGAGCAAAAACATATTTAACGTCTAAAAAAGCTTTCAGAAGATATAGTCTTCAGTTGAGAAAAAACTGACGATATAGCCTCATCTACTACAACATTACGTTAAGCTTTTTAGGATCCGCCATTGTTATTTTCAATCATTAGCTATGGAAATGTCTAATGTCAAATAAAATGATCTTGCATTCTATATATTTGTTAGGCATGCTTTATTATGTGTTTTTACAGTACATGTCATGACATTTCACCCAGCAACTGCTAGGCTGAAATTTTACACATTGATCCTTTAAATATAAATCAATCACTTTAGAGCAACAAATTGAAGCACGGAGACAGATGTTAATGCCAAAAACAGGGTCTGTCAAGGCCCGGCCATTCATAAAGAACTTTTCACTTCTAACATGTCTTGGTTTGGTTTGTTGCTTCCCAGAAACATTTCACACTGTTGGCTTAGAGCTTCCCTGGAGATAAATCCTCTTTGTCTCATCAGTTGGAGGTGTCTACATCTTTAAACAGGATATCCCAACAAAAGGTGAGGTCAACTTTGAGTACACTCTGGACTTTTCTCTGGATTCCATAGTCTTTGAAGATTTTGTACCCCAACTACTCCAAGCCTGTTTGAGAGTTAATTAAATATAGGATATCTTTGGGTCAATCCCCAGCTCAAAGGGAAAATAAATATTTCTCATCACCTATACCTACAGTATAACACTTACCGTAATTAATTAATTTTCTTAATTTCAAAGACAGTAAAAGAGATACCCGGGGAAACTAAGAAATATTCAACATTTCAGAAGTTTATCAGTTTAAATAACTTTTTGTAGTTTACCAAAGTGCAGAGCATTAGTTGTTTTTGTTACATTTGTGTTTGAAACCAAGATATTCCTAATTTCTCTACTGAGCAGGTTTGGCAGGGCTTCAGAAGCCCAGTTGTTGGCTACCCTTCCATGTCGTGTTGTTGTTTTCCGGAGGCCTCAATGGGATGGGTAGTTTCTGAAATGACTGGACATGCCAAAAAATTGCATCACTTCTGGCTCAGCAGCCAAGGACAATGCCATGCCATATGCCAATTGGGAGGGTAGGGGGCAAAGGGATGAATGGATCTCATTTCCGTGTGCTCCCTTCGAAGCCTGAACCCCCACCTCATCACCACCACCCCAATCGACAACACAGCCACTCTTCCCCAACCCCCACTAAAACCTCACTACCACCTAACCCCCACAGCCCCGCCCCACACCCTGCCTGTCTTGGCTATTGGTGTGGCACAGACATATGAGCTGACACATAGCCATTAGCCAAAACAAAACATGCAGAGATTAATTTCAATACCCGGGAGGGCCGTAGGAGCGACATTGTCCCAAGTGGTCTCACTCTGACTGGAGTTGTCGGATGCTACAGACTCAGGCTTTTTCTATTATATAGTAATACAAGTTGTACATTTTGTACTGATTTGTTTTATTTTTTTACTGTACTGTTGAATTAAATTAGGCTTAACCATAGAAAACTGTAATTATGCTGTACAATGTAAAACAAAAAAAATTAACAATTAAAGAGATATAACATTATAATATATATGTGCAGTATTAATGACAAAAGAAATATAAACTGAGTAAAATATAAAACAGTTACCTGTTTATATATATATATATATTATATTTTATTTAATATTTTTATTTTACCCAAATATCATCAATCTCTATGCTGCTTTCAGACAGAACTTTGTATCCAGTACGGCTTTGGTGACATTGGGATCATAGGTGGAAGTGTGAGCTGAGGGTGGACTTGGGGGGATGTGGAGGGTGGGGTTGATTTAGGACCATCTTCTTGGCTGACATAATACAAATGAGGGTGGTATGACAAGGTCAGGTAGCCTGTTCCATCACCATAATCTTGCAAATTAGGGCAATATGCTCATGATAAATCACTGTGGCCTGACATTTCTTTTTAAACTCTTAATTGCTTTATTTGAAAACATTTCCCCGTTGCATTTGGTTCTGGTGCACTTGATGGTTTTCGTCATTGAATTTACTTTAAAAAGGGACCATATGTTGCAGAGAGCATATGTTGTGGTGAGGGAGAGAGAGTTGGGAAGGGGCTTTAACCTTCCGTGTGAGGCATGTTGTGTGGTTAATACTCCTGTCACCTTTCTACTGGGCCCGTGCCAGGTGTGGACTGAACCTTCACAGATGCCTTCTCTTAAATCTCTCTCTGTAGTAGCCAGATGCTGAGTGGATGACTCTCTGTGTTTTCAAGATCACATTAAAGTTGTGTCCGGCGTTCAATGCAGTGATATTTGTCAAAATGCAGGCTTGATATATGATGCCATTTAGTGTTCAGACACCAAAACACCAAAACAAGATCATGTACATTTGCATTATTTTGTGTGGATTATTTGGAACTCTTGCAGGGTTTCACCATTCAAGGTGATATCATTAATGTAAAATTAAGTTAAACTAAAATAGTTATTCAAGAAAAGGTGAATAATACCTTAAATACCTTGTTTACGGTATTATTATTATTATTAACTGTTTTTCATAGGCTTAAGATTAATGTTAGAGCTTTAATGTGGGAATGTGTGCAATTAAACAAGCATATTTATTCCATCAATCTTACATAATATTACCCTCTAGTTTTACAGATAACTATGGTGAAGGGGTGGGTGGTGGTGGTGAAGGGGGGTCTGTGGATGATTAGATTCTTTTTGTACACCTGTTTTTTCCCCTTCTACTTTATTTTCTCTGAGATTGAATATTTCTGCTTGAGAAAATCTTTTTACACCGCCACTGACTGCTGTCTGGGCCCCCTCTGTCACTGCTTGTGCACACATTGGCCCTCTCAAAAAAACCTACAGTTCTCCCCCCCCCATTTTTTCATTCCCAAAATGTGGTGAAAAAATGTAATCTTCTAACAAAGAATAGCAAAGGAGACTATAAAGGAATTTTTCTGCAAGTGGCCTCTTTATTGGCATGGGGGAGGGGCCACGAGTAGTCTGCTCACAAGGATCCACAATGGGGCTGCAATCTGTCAAATAATTAGCCAGTTTGGGAGGACAAAGGTTTTTATTGGGGTGAATTTCATAAGTCCCGTCACTGTATTGTGATGGGTCATGGGAACTGCAACGAAAAACAAAGGGGATGAGAGAGAGAGAGACAGAGAGAGGAAGAGAATATCTCAAAATTGATGATGAAAAGATCATATTGAACATTTGTCTTTAATGGAAGACAGGGGGATGACCTAAACTAATATTCTGCACCCTTTATTAAAATAAAAAATAAAATGGAATGAGTACAAAAGCATTAAAGTATACCCAGAATTTAGAAGTGTCAATAACAACTTAACAATAAGGAACATGGATGGCCTAACTCCGTACCGTTCATATGGCCGTGGTATTGACTAGTTATTTAAGTACTTTGTCTCCCACCTGTCCTTTGAAATGGCCAGAGGTCTGTAGCTACTTGACATGATCAACAGAGATTAATCACGTTATAGGACAAATTATGTTTTCCAAAAGGACATTTGCCACAGCACGTGCAACAGCCCGCAGAGCGTCGTACATACCCACCAGTGTTTAGATTTGTTGTCTGTCTATATTTACATTTGTCCACGTGATATTGAAATTGGAGGAAGGAGATTGAATTGTAATAGACTCTCGGACCTTTCCTTGTCCGTTCTGGCCTGAAATCGAGAAAAGACTTATCAGAAAGCCTATTCTGTCATCTATTATAGTTGCTGCTAAGTCACTATGGGCCAGGGGAACAGACCCTTTGTATGTCTATTGTTTGGCATGATTGCCCCAGTCCATCATCCATTTCTCCACAGGATTAGATTGATCCACTGACTTGAGAAGACCGCAAGACCGCTTCCATCCACTTTCCCCCTATACTGTAATGGACAAAAGAGAGAGGACCTGAGTGATTTCTGAGAGCAGAAGTATTTTATTGTGTCCAGACTAAAATGCCAATGCAGTTATCTGGCAATTGGGTTCTTTTAGCTACAGTATGTTGCTGCAGGGTGTAAACTTAAAGTCTAAATATGAATTTGGGTTTTAGAAGTACATGTTTTCATACTTGCATTATTGTTTTTTTTTTTTTTAATTGTAACATATTATTAAGCCTCATTGTGATATTCACATCAGCTGCCTGATGTATGTGCATTTGTCAATCATTGGTTTCTTGTTTCAGCATTCTGTTCTTACTGTAAATAGGCTGCAGTTCTGGGGTTAGCCCCAGCTGAGCAGAACTAGAATCACATAAGGAGCTGAAGCACATCACTTTATTTGAAACAGAATTAGAAGTAAATGGTTATGGTTCAGTAAAATTACACTAGTGATAACAGTAAATACAATACAGTGATAATACATTCAGAGGAAACATATGCCTTGAATTATCACTACATACAAAACTGCAGTTATTCTACTCGATCTAAATATAGACCTATTTTGTTTTTCAGAAACTCTTTCTGCCTCAAATGTTTTTGAAGTGAATCTGTCTCTCTCTCTCTCTCTCTCTCTCTCTCTCTCTCTCTCTCTCTCTCTCTCTCTCTCTCTCTCTCTCTCACACAAGCACAACATGTTACACAATGGCAGCCTTGTTTGCTAAATGGGATAGCCTTAATGGTTACTTATATTTCCAGGATTATATCTGTATTCAGTTGCAAATGATTTGAAGGGAGGGAGGGGGTATGTTTCAGTACTCAGCCTCTGTCTATGAATAATAGTATCATTTGAATTAAGTGGACACCTGGTGCAGTGGGTGAGGCTCCAAGGCTTGCTGTTGACCTGCCACCAATGCCAACTTCCCTTTTTCCCAGCCTGTCCTTATCCATCCCTCCGAGCCTCCAATTTCATTCTCCCTCCACAAAATGCCACACACTTGTAACTTTACTCTCCCCCGGCAAAAAGTTGCCCTCTCCTGAAAGGCAAGGGGGGGGGTTGGGGTAGGAGGGAGGAAAGAAAGAAAAAACATTAAGAAAAGAGGGAGAGTGGGGGGAGGTGGTGGCAGGCAGGTTTGGGATGCAGGAAAAAAGATTTTCTTATCAATCTCCTCAGATTTGGGCAAAGTCGTTTGAAAACAGGGGTGTTCCCTTTCAGGGAAAACGTCCAATTAAATACAGTAAAAAGATAAAATAACAGGAACCTGGACCAGTGCATTGTTACTTTTAAAGCCCCTTTTGTTGATTTATTGTACATAAGCTACTGAGCCATGCAAGAAAGGGGACATTTTAGTAAGGATGGCTATTTGTATGCATCCTGCATCCACTCACACAATCAAGTCTGTATTTCGTTTTCCAAATTTATACCAGGATGTAGGTTTAGAGTGTTCCGCCTGAAAGAAAACTAAAGTTTTTCAAGTAAGTGTCTGCTTTCACGAGCACAATGATTGAGTCTCACAAACAAACCTTTGTTTCAAAACTCACAGTTGTACGGCTGCGTTGTTAGCTTTGTCCTGTGTCCCCTGGAAGCATTCATCGATCTCTATTTGAGCTCACATCAAATTGTTTGGGATACTTTAGGAGAGAATATCCATTAATAAAACTAAGCTTTCCCATGGCTGTATTTTTCAAGGAAGGAGAGGTATTTTCTGACAACATATCAGAAAGAAAATAAGTACAATAATACTTTTTAAAATTGTAGTTTTCTGAAATGATTGACTTCAAGGATTAATTTAAATTATAGCACAATATTTAGATTATATTTAGTGCTTCAACATACTTCTGGAAATAATAATGTTCTGTATACAACTGAACAGAATAGCCTCTTAAGAATGCCTGTTTCACAGATTTGCATACAAGGAACCCATTTTATAGAGTTATTTCAGTTAAATGACGAGAACAATTATATCCTTCTAATTATTTTGCCGATACGGTTTCACTGTCTGACATGCAGCTCTTATATCTGATCGATACTGAGACACACCATAACACATCTGAGCATATCATGCGAGACGCCTTGTGAATCCCATTCCCATATATCTGATGGCAAGTTATGGATCATCTACTCTGAAGTGGCGGCAGTTGATGGTTTGATTAAATTGATGATCATCTCTAATAAGGCTTGTTGACTTATTATAATTGGGCTATAGAGCACTATTGACTCAAGTGTGGCTACATTGAAAAGTAATTACATTGTTTTGCCTTCAACTGGGTGGCATTTTCATTAACATCATTATCTACGGTTTTTACTTGCATGCAATGCTATTTGTGATCAAATATAAGACATTAATGAATTTATTTGCAAGCACCCTGTAAAAACTATTTTTGAATTCTACTATGCAAGTCAGAAGCCAGATTGTCAGAGATCAGATCATTTTGTTTTTAGTGTACGTAGACATGCATATGTCCTACATCACAAGGCTATTCTTGATGATAAAATCATAGTATCTACATTAGTATCAAATCACCATATTTCTGAATGAATTAATTGCTGGTGTTTCCCTGCTTCCTGGGGTGTTGCCTCTGTCTTTCTAGACTACAGAAAATGCAAAATTGTGTTTGTTTACAGCCATGAGGACCTCAAAGCGGGTGGTGGTTTTCAGCACAGCAAGGATGACAGAAGTGCCGAGACTCACATTGTTTGTGAAGCTACTGAGGGGGGTTGGGCAGGGAGTGTAAGGTGGGCTCATTTGTATCAAATTAAATTCCAGCACTGGATGTGCTGTTAAACTGCTGTAAAGTAAATTGGACTTGTTTTACAAATGACGTTTGTTATTCACCCCCCTTCTCTCTCTCTTTCAGTGGATTGCTGTTTTATGCACCCGCTGCCATTTTGTGGCACATCTCTCTTCTCTCATGGTTCTATACAGCACTTTCAGATATATATAAAGAATGTGTGTTTTACATCTCTAACTTATCTTTCCTGAACACTTAGTGGGTAAAAAATGCAAGAGAAAATAGCTAAATACTATTAGAAATTACACCTGTTTATTACACCATTTTATTCAGGTTCATGCCAGGATTCTGTATTAACCTGGCTAATAAAACAAATAAGATCAGAACTGTATTATAGTGGTATAGAATCTCATTCAGTGTAAAGAACCAGTCTGAGTCTTTTGGTTCTTTGAGTCTGCTGCTCAAGCTGGTTGCACGTGGGCAAAGAACCGAAGATCCAGATAATTAATTAATTAATTAATAAATAAATAAATAAATAAATAAATAAAAAAAATCCAATATGATCCAGATCATGTGATTCATTTGAGACAGTATGTCCGTGTCACATGAACGATTGAAAAAAATTATCCTAAGAAGGGTGTCACCACTGTTATGTTGTATCTGGTTAGCTGTCCAAGTTATAGGCTTTCTGCATTTCCATTTGTAACACCCTATAACGTGAACACTGAATGAAAGACTGGGGATGATTTTCACTCAAATTGCAGTTTGATTCAAAGAGTGCAGTATTGGAAGCCCATTAAGTGTGCAGCTGCATTAATAACAATATTCTTTGTCATGCTTCTGCGATCTGTGTGGGGGCAGAGCTCAAAGACTAAAGACCAGAATACCTGTTTGCACGCAAAGGAATCATGTCTCCAGTCAATAAAGATTTGTTCATTTTGAAATTATTCTTGATAAACAAACGTCAGAGCTAATGAGCAGTTTGAAATGCATAGCTGAACCAGCTCAGCTTGCGTGAGCTGAGCACCCAGCCTCTCAGCCTGACATTAGTGAAGTGACAGACTGGCAAAAATACACTTTTATAAAATAGGAGCCAAAACAAGGTTAAATATTGGACACTCTTTGACAGATGTAGAGCTCTATATTGCACTATTCCATCTAGAGTTGCACTGATGGATATTTAGAGCCTCTCCATGCTACAGTACATCTTTGGTAGGATTTTAACATTGCATGTGTCATCTATTTTTAGAATTGTTATGAATGGTTTTGTAGTCTGAAGCACTTTGTCTTACACATATTTGTATGAAAAGTGCTATATAAATAAAGATTGATTGATTGATCTGTTTAGTGATGTTTTCATCCACACGGTACTAGCAGGTACTTTTAGTACCTGCTAGAATCACATTACCGGGGGGCTTTACACCCACTAGCTTCTCACCAAGTGTCAATGTGTCCTTGAGCAAGACACCTAACCCTAACTGCTCACGGTGGTCAGCTGGCTCCTTGCATGGCTGACACCACCATCGGTGTGTGAATGGTGAATGTGAGGCAATCCTTTAAAGTGCTATGAGTGGTCGGTAGGTTAGAAAAGCACTATATAAATGCAGTCCATTTACCATTTTGGTATGATACCCCTGAGAGTAAAGACCTTTTCAGACCAAAAGTAACATGCGCTTGCGCAACCAGCTGTCTCGCTTTGCAGGGAGGGAGGTTGCTAAACAACTAAAGTAAACATTGAAGCACTACCATGTAGACGTGTTGTGCTTTTATTCAGTACAATGCATCTGCTAGCATGTATAGCTTGTTTATTGTGTAAAGAAAGTTTTTGATATCCATTTTCATTTCCGTGTCTTGTTGGCTGCCTCATTTCTATTGGCCACTCTGAAATTCAACACAGCGCACTGCGCAAGCCTCTTAGCACGCAACCTTGCGCAAAATTGCCGTTGTGCGGCGCAAGTGATTGGTATGAATGGGCTTCAGAGCGCAGCGGTGCCGTTGCCGCTTTTGGTCTGAAAAGGCCTTAAGTCTTTATCAACATGAGCAATGCTGAGGTTACATAAATCAACACAACCAGTTTACTATTACGGAACAATATTCTACATTAAACTAATGTAGTTATTGTTGTGCACGTCACACTCGACTTCACTTCCTTATAGCTTGTCTATTGTGCTGAACACTACAGTAGATGACTAATGTGTGTTCATATCCTCATGGGCGTTACCAAACAAACTGTGAGGCGCTTCTATGTAGAAAGCATGCCCTTTTCTAATTCAACTGTTTCTCTGCCTCTTTTCCTTCTATGGCCATTACAGACCGAGAAGGTAACAGTCTACTTTGAAAGGCCCAGTAACTCTACAAGTCAATGACATAACTATTTAAAAAAAAAAAAAAAAAAAAAAAAAGAATTTGGTTTTCTTGGAATGACTCCTTTAAAAAGTAATTCTGTGTTAGGAGGGAATGTTCTCGTGTTATTGTATGACCAGAGTAATAGGCAGTTCATTGAAATAACATGTTATTGTAATGACAATAAGCCACTGATTGAACTAGCAATAGGCTAACTCAATAGCTAGGTCAGCATACAGTACAGAGGCTAACTTAAGCTAACATGTGCATAACATACACTCGATACTTTTACTTAGTTTCCGTATCCTACATACTTAATGAATTCTTACAAAAGTATTTACGTTCCCTGGTTACTACATCACTTTCATCCACGTTACGTGTCTCTATTTCTCCAATTTTCGTCTCTCCCCAAAACACTCAGCATGGCGGTCACTTCTCCGCTCACTTGACTTTTTCCAACACACTCTACGCGTGCCGGTCCTTCTTTTTAAGTCCCTCCCCTTAACCAATCACACAGGTGAACTCTGAGTGAAAGGTACGCTGACCAACTAAACAATTTAAAACATTTTAGAACTACCTTTTCCCAATATCCATTTATTTATATTTTAACTATGACTATAACTTTTAAAATACTAATTTATACCGATATCTAAATACAATATGAAATAGTACTATTTATGTAATACCATACAAGTTACTTTAACTACTTCTTTGCAGTAAATAAACAGAATTGTATATTATGCCCAGTTTTATCACCCGGGCTACACCCTCCCCTTTCTAAAATGTTTTATTTCCCCATCAAACCCCATATTATTAAACTAATTGCACTTTAGTTTTGCTAGTAGAGGGTTGTTCTAGCCAACAATCGATACAGTGTCATGGGATGACACCACAATGTGTTGCATAGGCGGCGACTTCCCGCTTAAAATTCCACTCCCAATGAGTACTCCACGACTGCTGCTATTTTATTTTTTGTGTGTGTGTTCTTGGTGAATGGGCTTAGGCTACTCATTCTATATTGTATTCATTTTCATTCGTTGAACTGTTTTAATCAATAAAAGTCAGTTTTAAAACTTATTGTCTTTTTCGTCATATAGTTTTTATAAGTTTAAGATAATTTGGTTATCTATTACATTCAAAAATTCAACAGATCAACCAATACCAATTTATCATGAAAGGGACAAATTATGCCCCATTTCCACATCGTTACATAGTTCAGGCTAAATGCAACTTATGTTACATGCTTATATGAAAATAACAAATAGATTAATTATAAGAGCTAATTTCACAGTATCTATATACAGGATATTTTGCCTGGAACACCTCCCTAGGGAGGCACCCAGGGGGCATCCTTAACAGATGCCCAAACCACCTCAACTGGCTCCTTTCAACATGAAGGAGCAGCGGCTCTACTCTGAGTTCCTCTCGGATAGCCGAGCTTCTCACCCTATCTCTAAGGGAGACCCCTGCCACCCTCCCCTGCCATTCCCTACCCGGAGTAGGCACTCCATCGGTTTCCTGCTGAGAACCATGCACATACACATACACTTTATTTTTATAGCACTTATCATACAAGAGTGCTTTGCAGAGAGGGGTTACAGTACATGCACAGTCATGCTTGTTACGTCCTTGGTTCCTCGTTGGCTCGCACCTGCATCCAATCCCCTCTCCTGCTCTGCACACCTGCCCCTCATCAACTCATCTCCCTGCAGTATAAAGACACCATCCATCCAGCCACCCCTCGCCAGATCGTTGTTTAACCCTCCATGGTATTTATTGGCTCAAACGTACTTACGAATTCCCAGTTGCTGCTTTATATTCTGATTCCTTGATTTTTTTTTTTTACTTTTATTTTTAGACTTTCCAGTCACCTGTGGCGTTTTCATGTTTGCCGTCCATTGTCCACTCTCCAATCCTTCTGCCGTGCTCCATTGTTGTTTGTTCACCTCTTCATCAAGCAAAAAATAAATTATTTTTTCCCTGCAGTCCTTGAGTCCACTGTTTGGATCCACCTGTTCCCTGTTCATCACAATGCTACCCACAGGAATATACAAAAATGAAAAACATAGGCACTATGAAATTGTTAAAATGAAAAATAAAATGGTAAAATAAGGAATAAGAAGCATAAAAAAGGCGTAATTTACCTTATACTTCATGCAGGTACAGTATGTCCTAAATATTGTCAGTTTATCATGAATAACACCGTTAGATACATATTTCTATGTGACATAGAATGCTAACAGTGTTCTTACAGAGCCCACAGCTTGTAGTGCATACATTACCCGCAATACAAGTCTTCAGGATGAAGATGGTTTGAAGTGTAATCGAATATTTTTTAAATAAGATACAGAATAACATAAGACAAGTGTACCATTTTTTTATTGCAGCGCAGAAAAGCATTTCAAGCTAGCTAAAGGTTATTTTAAAAAGATTGGTTTTTAAATGTTGTTTTTTTTAAGCTGTTTACTGGATTCCTTGATCTATTTCCTGAGTTATAGTTGCATAATTAACAAAGGCTGCATCCCCTATTTTCTTATTGTGATAACTGGCAACTTTCAGTAAACCAGTGTCTGTGTTCTGGAAGGTACATAATTTACAAGGGATTGAGCAATGTTGCTTGGTCCTAATGTAGCCCCTACATTAGGATTGAGCAATGTTGCTTGGTCCTAATGTAGCCCCTACATTAGGACTGAACATTGTTGGCACCTGGGGTGATTAGGAATAGGCTGCACCTGGGGTGTTTTTCCGTGTATTTAAGGCTGGGGTGTTTAGTGTTTGGTTGTGGGTTTTTGTTCATTGTGTTTGCCTTTTTGGTCACACTTACCGATAAGAGTCACCGGCTCAGTTTTTGTACCTTTGTGTTGGTTTTATTAAACCTTTTTTGAGCTTATGCTCTTTTTTCATTGCCATTCTTTATTTTTCCGCCTGCACTCACATGACACCTATATGTAAGGAGGAGGACCTAAAAAATACATTCTGGATGTCACAGGTAGCCAGTGCAGGTCAGCAAATACTGTAATAATGTTATGTTCTCTCCATAGTTCTAGTTAAAACCTGAGCTGTAGAGTTTTTAATGAGCTGTAGTATCAGTCTCAGTTTTTTTGGGAGGCCAGTCAACAGTATATTACAGTAGTCAAAATGGCTAGAAACAAAAGCATGAATGCATTTTTCCACATCTATTTATCGCACTTTAGCTATATTTCTAGGGTGAAATAATGATATTTTCAACTTGTTGATGTGTGGTCTAAATCTTAGATCTGAGTCTAATATAACCCCAAGACTTGTAACCTCAGGTTTTATCCTGGGGGTTAGATTTCCTAGAATATTATCCAACATTTCTCTGTTTTTCTACTGTTGGTATTGTAAAACTCATTTTGGTTCTCAATGTAATTTATTTTAGAAGAAAAACAAATGTCACACTAGCTGCTTGATCGAATCCTCATTAGGTAAGCATCCTGGACTACTGTGACATCTATTTTCCAGCTCTGACATGTCCATTCACTCCGTTTGGCATACTCTCTCTGCAAGACACCTCAATTTAAGAGCATGCTCGGAACCCGATCATTGCCACTTCCGGCTATATTTTTTTTCTTACAACAGCATATTTCAAATAAAAGACACGACCCAGACTAAGGGAAAGGGTTATAATATAGACCAAACATGGGCCAATATAACTTTTAAAAGCAATGGTGTAGGCAATATATGCATAGGGCTTTGCGAAGGTTTCTTCGTGTCTACTAAGTCAATTAGATTGTTTAGTGTAATGGGGCAAAAGGAATCCAGAATTTGTAGTCTGATGGCAAATAAGAATGTGGGATGTAGATGGTAAAAAACATGCCCTAACTGCACTAACCTTATCAAAATGAGACTAAGTTATTACAATCATCATTTGAAAAAACAGACAACTCAGATGCATCAGGAGAGACAATTTTGGGCTTTCGGGTATCTTTTTAAATGCAGAAATCAAATTAAAAAAATAAGAAGCTCTAGCACTAAACGATCTTTAAGATAATAGGTACTTGGAGCCAAGTAATTTTCCATAACTGCTCTGTCTTCCGACATCGTCGTCTAAAACTGCGGATGGTGTTGCTCATCCACAGAGATTTGTTTACAGGATTAGTCTAGTCTTTAACGGAGCCACCTGATAGCCAGTCACAAAGTCTGTGTACTCCCTCACACACATGTAATGGTTACAGGTGGCTGCCTCCCTGAACATATTCCAGTCAGGTTTCAAGCAGTGCAGAGGCTGCTCCTTCAGGCCAGGTTCAGATGGTCCTCTGTACTGGTCTGGAGCGCCTAGTCAGTATGCACCGAAGGATGTACACTGCCACAACGATACAACACAACAGCCTGCACTGCACCACCAAAGCCTCCAGCATCAGACTTCGCCGCGAGAATCTATCTAGAAAGTCAAGGAATCCTTTCACTTCTGTCCTATATATCTAACGTGACCAATTAGCATTGTACTGCTAGCTACGGGTGTGGTTTAGGTGTGACAACAGCGAAAGCAACTCAAAAACAAAACTGGCAGTTTCTACAGATAGACACATGGTTTATCCAATCACCTACCAAGTATTTTTTGAAAGCGCCTGCCCTTGGTTGTGTGCATAGAATTACGTTCTGTGCGTGAAACAACCATCTGGAGTGTCAGGTTGCCACTGGCCTGCATGTTTTAGATGTCTCCCTGCTCCAACACATTTGATTTAAATGAATAGGTTGTTAGAAGGCTAAGGCAGTGGCCCTCCAGGACCGGAATTGACTGGCCTACAGTCTCACAGATAGCATATGACAGAAATTGAGGGCTGTAATATATAGATAAATACAGTAGATAGATCTTTATAATCACTTAAAAGTAAAAATACTCAAAATATTGCATTTTTTAACATACACTTTCGCAGACAATTTGGACGTAGTAGGCCACAAACACAAGGCCACAAGACCAACAGAAGGCAAACTGTAACCCTGGGAACGTCATCAAGCCTGATAAATATCAGTGATTTGCTTCAGTCTTGAGACTGTTGTGAGTCATAGGAAGTCACTGTTTAAGACGGTTTACACAGATGGAGACCATTCTTAGTAAACACTCACATAAAAATCAGTCTGGGAATTTGTTTTCACCCCTCCCTTTCATTGTATGGTGACACTAGTGGCCCATTTTAGTGTTAGGTCAGGACAAAACACCTTTTTATTTGTTTGCAGGAGCTGACTCCCTTTCTGTTGAAATCTCTTGAAACTTAAAGGAGCTTCAACATCAGCATCCATGACCCATCTATGAAGTTTTTTTTTGCAATGCTAGAAATGTAACAAAGGGTGTAATGGTGGGTAATCATCTTTGCTGGTCAGCACTGAAAGGAGTTAACATATTGCTATTCTTTTTCAAAATAGCTGCTGTATATGACTAACACTAATGATGTATCATGTTCAAAACAAGACACATTGCCGGTCTGTGTGATGTTTGTCAGTTACATTTTTCTGGCAAAGGACGGGTATCTAAGGGGCTGAGTCTGGGTGTCCGGGGTTTAGAGGGACTGAAAAGATTTGAACCATTTCTCCATTCTTTCCGTTTACTGGTCAGGGATGGAGCATTGGAGGTTTTGGGAGGTGTGTTGTGGATTGGGTTATGGTGGTGGCAGGGTGGTGCCTGGTTGGTGGGCTGGATTGTGGGTGGGAGTGTGTCCTGGCCTGCAGTGTCTGGGGGTTTAGCTGGGGGGAGCTGGTCCATTTAGTCACCTGCATCGTGTCTGTGTCCGGTGGTGCGCCCCTGGTGCTGCATCATTGGGGGTTTGGGGTATGTTGGTGTGTGGGTTCATTCCTTCTGTGTCTTTAGTTTTCCATTTTCTGAAGTGCTTTGGGAGGGGATTTTAGTGTTTCAGGGATGGCGGGGATGGGACTCCGGATGTTTGGGCTTGATTTTCTGTTTTCTAAGGTGCTTGTTTGTGATTGGATGGTTGGACTGATGGGAGTTACATGGGATGGTATTATTAAATTGTTGATGTTTTTTAATAGTATTGTTTTTAATGGTTTTGTAGTGCTCTTTGTGTTACATGCATTTGTATGAAAATTGCTATATAAATAGAGATTGATTGATTGATTGATTGAATAGATTGATTGATAGAAAGACTTTGACACCACACTTTCTGGTCTATTTCAGGCACAGTGTCTGGATTATATTGTACTTTGAGCCTTCCGCTATAGCAAAATTAGGTTATAATTAACTACTGTTTTATAAAACAATTGTGGTAATGGCCATGCATTCTCTGGAACTTTGTTGGCATAAAGGGTGGCAAGAAGATAGGCAAGAAGCTGCAAAGTTTGTTTTTTTTCAAACATAGTTATATGTATATATTCTATTCTATTATAATATTTGTGTTAGGTAATTTACAGGTAACCCACTGTAACGCTTCCCCTCTGCCGCACCGTGTGTGCCGTCTCGGACACACAACAATCACAGCGCACCCACACCTGAGGATGATTGAACATTGCTGTCACCTGGGGGTTTTGTGGACTATTTAGGGCTGGGGTTGTTTAGGTGTTGGTTGTGGGTTTTTGTTTGCTGCTTGCGTTGTTTCCTTTTTGATGTCTTGGTTGCAACAGTTCACGGGTTTGTTTTATATGCTTAAGCTTCATTAAACCTTTTTCAGTTCTGTTACGTTTTTCGAGTTTGTTCTTTTATTTTAGCTGCACTCGCCGCCAGACCCGAGACAGAAAAACCTACCACCTCCTTTTTCTTTTTGTAAGTCAAATACAGTTTTTGTTTAAGTGACGGACATGGACAGAGCAGCTAAACTGCGGGAGACTCTGGACAGGATAGCGGCGCCGATTTCAGCAATACCTAAAGGGCAGGACCCAGTGACAGCATATTCTTTTACGAGTAAGGATTCGCTGTTGGCTCCTCTCTTTCCAGCCCACGGGGAAACCGACCCGGCCCACGGGGAAACCGACCCGGCGACGACGCACAGTAGGGTGTCGGCGAGGCCAGGATTTGGTCTGGCCAGCAGCACCAAATCACCCGGGACTCTCGGGTCTTCCTCCAACAATGCGATTTATTCTATGAATCGATTGGGGAGGACCAGAGGGTACAGTACATAGTGCTGCTGTTTGCTGGCCGGGCTCTCCAGTGGGCTGGGGGCCGTTTTTACAAACAAAGACCACAACTCCCTGCCTATCGGGAGTTTGTGGACCAGCTCTGGGCCGCGTTTGGCAATGGCGAGAAACGTGAGGGCACCAGGGAGCAAGTAAAATCGCTTCCCCCGGTCACAGTGAACGTGTTGCTGTCCGGGAGTGCCTTCAGCTTGGAGCCAACGCAGTTCAGGGAGTCTCCGAGGCCATCTGCCTGTCCACCATCCAGCAGCATGGAACTGCCTCGCGGCACGTGGGCCGCCTCCCAGCGCCGAGGGATCACCCAAGAGGGCGTCCTCACCCCAGAGGGCGCGTGGACCGCCTCCCAGCGCCGAAGGACCGGCGGTCCTTGCCGGCGCCGTCTTCTGCTGGGCAGTCCTCGCAGGGGACTCTGGCTGCCGCATCCAGGCAACCTCCGTCGGTGTCTCAGGCTGCCATGCCCAGGCAACCTCCGTTGGTGTCTCAGGCTGGCGTGCCCAGGCAGCTCCCACCAGTGTCTCAGGCTTCCGCAGTCGAGCAGTCTCCACCTGTGGCTTCTGCTGCTCCATCTGGGCAACAGTCCTTGCCGGTTTTGCAGCCGGCATCTCCTGCTGTAGAGGTCAAGCATTCACCGGTGTCTCAGGCTGCGAGGTCTCCAGCGGTGTCCCCTGTTGCTCTGTCCGGATGGCAGCCTTCGCCGGCATCCTCCACTGCCGAGGTAGGGCATTCTTCGCCGTCATCTCCTGCTACTGCTTCATCTAGGCAACAGCTTCCACTGGTGTCTGCGGCTGCCAAGGTTAGGCAGCATCTACCGGTGACTGCAGCTGCCGAGGTCAGGCAACATCCCACAGTGTCTCTGGGCGCCGTGGCCAAGCAGCATCCACCGGTGTCTCTGGCTGCCACGCCTAGGCAGCAACCACCAGTGTCTCCTGCTGCCGAGGTCAGGCAGCTTCCACCGGTCTCCCCCGCCACTGCTACACCCAGGCAGCATCCACTGGTGTCTGCGGCTGCCGAGGTTAGGCAGCAGCCACCGGTGTCTTCAGCTGCCGTGACCAAGCAGCATCCACCTGTGTCTTCAGCTGCCGTGACTAAGCAGCATCCACAGGTGTCTTAAGCTGCCGTGACCAAGCAGCATCCACAGGTGTCTTAAGCTGCCGTGACCAAGCAGCATCCACCGGTGTCTCCAGCTGCCGAGGTCGGGCAGCAGTAACTGGTGTCTCCAGCTGCCGGTCCTGGGCAGCCACCTCCAGTCCGCCCCCTGGAGGGGTCGAGTTCCAGCCGGCAGCATCCTGTCTGGTCCCCAGAGGGGTCGCGTTCCCGCAGCCTAAGGGTCTGCCAGAGGGTCACGTCTTGGCGGTCCTGGGATCGCCATTAGGGTGCATGGGCATCGCCAGGAGTCGTGTCTTGGGGGGGGAGGGGATACTGTAACGCTTCCCCTCTGCCGCACCGTGTGCTGTCTCGGACACAAAACAATCACAGCTCACCCACACCTGAGGGTGATTGAACATTGCTGTCACCTGGGGGTTTTGTGGACTATTTAGGGCTGGGGTTGTTTGGGTGTTGGTTGGGGTTTTTGTTTGCTGCTTGCGTTGTTTCCTTTTTGATGTGTCTTGGTTTCAACAGTGCAACAGTTCACGGGTTTGTTTCGTATGCTTAAGTTTCATTAAACCTTTTTCAGTTACGTTCTGTTTTTCGAGTTTGTTCTTTTATTTTAGCTGCATTGTCACCAGACCTGTGACACCACTGACCTTCCGGCTGGGAGTTCAACACCCAGAGTCCTAGACTATCCATCCCATGTTATGACATTTTTATCGGTACAAAAGAGCAAAAGAGGTCTTTGATAATGAATTCTGGTTTTTCAGACATAAATGGAGCAATTACCTAAACACCTTAACTAGGTAGGTACACACCAAAGTGTCTGGAGCATTTCGTCTGGTCATGCGAGTGAAAAATATTTACACCCATCAACTTACATTGTGTGAGAATTAAAAAATTAAAAAATTAAAATCCAGTTTTTTTGGTCCGTAATCTAGACTTCCCATCTCCTCTTTTTGAGCCCAGCCCACTGGTATCATCACCTTTCTCCTTTACAACCTGGCAGTGATCCTGACACCAGGGACATCATGTGAAACCAAGAATGACAGGAGGCAATAAGCTGGAGAATAGCGCCAATCTTCAGGAAAGTTCTCCATTCACTTGTTCTCTGTCCTGTTATCCAGCCCAGAAGATAAAGAAGAAAAATCAATAGCGCAACACAGTGTTAGATAAAAGCTGAGAGGGAGAGCGCCGGTCCTGGGCCTGGGTGGAGTGAATTAAAGTGATCCCGTCCTCTCAGCTCTCTGTCTACATAACCCAACAGTCCTGTCTCAGCACTGTCTATCACTGCCCACGTTCTGCTCAATCCCTATTTGTTCACTCTTGATTTTGTGTCTTTGTCTTTCTTTGGGGGGGTTGATCAATTCTATGCTTTCTTTGTATTTTTGGGATGAAGGCGTCATTCCCAAAGATCAATTGCTACAGCTGCTACATTTATTTTGTATTTTCTTTATTCTTTCTTTCTGCAATGTCGACTATGACCACTACAGGCCTTTTAATACTTGAGTGTTCACTCCCTTGTTTATATGTCTGTCTGTCTCTTCTCCTCCACTATCATCACATTCACAACATCTGATGAGATGCATAGCAGGTGTCAAGGACAACGGCTCTGGAGTGGGACAAGTGACTTCAGAGCGGGTGCATGTGGGATCATATTTCATTGTTTCAGGACTGAGGTTCTGTCTTGTATTAATTAAAATCAAAATACTCTGTATTGATTGTGTTATCAGGCCAGTGCAGCCAGGGCCATCTGTATTGATCTGCTCCCTGATTTATGATCATTTTCAACAAAAAACCCTTTTGTTTATTTATACCAGGAAACGGGCACTTTCTCTGTGTGTGTGTGTGTGTGTGTGTGTGTGTGTTGGGTGGGTTTGTGGGACAGTTGCAGAACTTTAAAGTACTGTGACTCCATAAGTCCCAGGGTAGAAAGATAATATTGTTATGAGTATGAACAAGTGAACTTCAGATATCAAATGTATACAGTCTAAAGCATATCTGTGCATCTATATTGTAGACTCTGGAAAAGCAGGACAGTGATGGGAGGAGAGCTTTCCGTTTGTATTAAAATTGCCACAAACATTTCATACTCCAGAGTTTATTCCATTGAGCTTTTTAATTATTTTTCTTATTGGAATTTTCTGAACAGGGTACAAGACCATCAGCTGGTGTTATGGATCTTTCACAAAAATGCAGTCATATTCCTTGGATATAACGAATTAGGCT
>JAODUG010000003.1:1715948-1729466 GCA_027564795.1 Aphredoderus sayanus | reverse complement strand
TATATAAAAAACACTTGTATATGGGTCTAATGTGGCTTATGGCATATACAATTGGTAAACATTCAGTTACATTGACGGTAAGAACTAATTGTTTGCCCTGCAAAAATTGTGAGAAGCATATTGTAACAGTTTTCCCCATTTCAAATGCATCACATAATCAAATTGCATCCTATTTGTGTGTTGTATAGAGCATACGTCTTGATAAATATCCCAATCGCATTGTCTTTAGGTGTTGTTTGACCACATGGGTTGCATGAAGAGGTACGACTCAGTCCAGGACATTCTCAAGGAGTTCTTTGAGCTCCGCCTGCACTACTACAAGCTGAGGAAGGACTGGATGCTGGGCAGCCTGGGAGCAGAGGCCTCCAAGCTGTCCAATCAGGCCCGCTTTGTCCTGGAGAAGATCGAGGGCAAGATTACAATCGGTGAGAATCCTTAAGTGACTTAACCAGCAGAGGGAAGACCCACTGCAACCATCACTGACAATGTCTCTCTCTGCTCCTTTTCTCCTGAAAAGAGAATAAGTCCAAGCGAGATTTGATCAGAATGCTGGTCCAGAAAGGCTATGAGTCGGACCCTGTAGTGGCCTGGACCAAGGCTCAGGAGAAGGTATGTTAAAGGGTGCCTCACAGTTAACCTGCCATGCCAAATGGTTGTAGTTGTAATGTAGTTCTATGCACATAACCATCTGGGGAGCCGTCCATTGAAACTGATTTAAGAGGACAGGCACTTTCAAAACAACTCTTGACAGGTGATTGGATAAACCATCTGTCTATCTGTAGGAGCCGCTGCTGTTGTTTTCGAGTCGCACCTAAGATACCAGTACGACACTGATTGGTCACACGTTAGATATACCGGACAGAATTGAATGGACTGCTTGCCTCTCCAGACTGATTCTAGAGGCGAAGTCAAGCTGAGGCTACCTCACAGCAGCTACAGCAGCCATTCACACACACAGCAGGCTCAGACACTTACTGTGTACTCAGCCACCACTATGGCTCAGTGTTGAAGCCACTGAGGTTTCCATATAGTGCAAATGATTGGCCAATGAATGGAAGTCAAAGAGGAAGAACTACTAGGTTGATGCTGGTGAGACTATAAATGAAAGTTGAAATGGTGTAATGCCAGGGAACCTCTTAACATCTAACAATAAGTTGGGATGTCAAAGCTACCTCAGGGAATTGTGCCTCCTGATTGTGGCGCCATGTCTTTTCAAGGAGGGTTTTGTGTTGTCCCTCCCGACAGGCCGTGGAGGAGGAGGAGCGGGACGGCAACGACAGCGACGTCTCCGTGGACTCGGGCTCGACGTGCGGCCCCAACTTCAACTACATCCTCAGCATGCCTCTGTGGTGTCTGACCAAGGAGAAGGTGGACGAGCTGCTCAAACAGAGGGACCAGAAGGTAGTTGACTTTTGCACAGCGGTGCCAACGGCAACACAGCGATTTACACGACACGGGGAGTAGCTTCCTGTAATGTGTGTGTGTGTCCCACAGAAAGGGGAGCTGGCTGAGCTTCAGCGGAAGTGTTCTGAAGACCTGTGGAAGGAGGACCTGGCTGTGTTCGTGGAGGAGCTGGATGTGAGTCCTCATGTTTTATGAAGCGCACACGCTGGCTCGGCTCAATCAGCAGTAGTTTAATGAGGTCGTTTAACAGGCGCTTACAATTACAATGAACACGTAGAGGTTAGGCATCTTGCTCAAGGATGCTTACAACTCTGGAGCTTGAACCAATGACCTGCTGGCTGCGAGTGGATCACCCAGTCTATTAGACTATCCTGCCCTGTAATTCACCACCAGTACATTGGGGTTGTGTCTGCGTATAGCTTGTAGCAACCACATTTTGGTTTTCATCACAGATATATTAAGTGATCGTAAACAGACTTGATTTGTTCTGGTTCTACAATGAGTGGTTACATGTGAAGGTTACGATATATAAAATATCTAGCTCATAGTCATAAACATTATGTTGCTTGGCAACACATTTTTCCCTCCCTTTGGTCACGGAACCAAATCTTGATAAATAAAACAAAA
Source organism: Aphredoderus sayanus (assembly GCA_027564795.1). NCBI lineage: Eukaryota > Metazoa > Chordata > Actinopteri > Percopsiformes > Aphredoderidae > Aphredoderus > Aphredoderus sayanus. The sequence goes on along the minus strand of JAODUG010000003.1, from coordinate 1,727,435 downwards.
CAAATATCCTTGTTTCTAGAATTGCTGAATAAAAGCAATATCACACTTGAGCTACTGCTGTTGTGGCTAATATCAAGCGCATCTGTGGTCATGTTCATATCCACACGTTGCATTTCCAACGTGTGGCTATTTATTAGGATTAGCTCGTTATCCAGCATACAGAACACTGTCAAACGCAGGTGTGGTTAACCGTCGCCAGTCCTAACTGAGACAGCCAGTGACAGCACTGTTCCTGTCTTTGTTGCGTCAGAGACTGGAGGCCCAGGAGCGAGACGACCAGAGCGCGGGCAGGGCCGCCAAGCTGGTGAAGGGCAAGGTGGGCAAGCCCAAGGTCAAGAAGATCCACCTGGAGGAAACCCTCCCGTCTCCTTACGCGCGCCGGGTGGAGCCGCCCAGTCAGCCCATGAAAACCGACGCTACCAAGAAAGTGCCAAAGAAGAAGAAGGTAAGGGACTCCAGAGGTTTACTGCTGAGGTGGATGTGAAGTGAGCCGCCGTAGTCTTGTCTTGGTGCCACAGAACACATGAACATGTGTTGATGTGACAATGAAGCTAACCTGAACACATAATATAGTCTTCGGGTGGTAGGCACTCCTTAGAAGGCCTTTATTGCCTTTACAAAAACGATTCTGACAGGATTGAGGATATAGAAGCTAGTACTGTATCAAACAAGTAGTGAATGAAAATAGGAGCAGCACTCAGGGAGAGTGTGTGTGCTCTCAGGGTGAAGACATCATGGTGAAGATGGAGTTTGATGAGGATGGCATGGGGGCTGAGGGCGGCACAGGAGACAGCTCTCTCAACTCCTCAGTCAAGGTCAAGGCTCCACGCGTCAAGAAGGAGAAGAAGGAACCAGGTGAGCACGTCCTTTTTGATTTAGTCACATTGAGGGACCAGCCCCTCCTCTCTTCCCCCTTCACACACACGGGATGCTTTGTGCTCCACCACAGGAACTCCCCGAGCAAGGAAGGCGCCCGGAGCCAAAGCAGCCACGCCTAAGAAGGTGAAAAAGAGGAACCCCTGGTCTGATGAAGACTCTAAATCAGAGAGTGAGCTGGAGGACAGCCAGCCAGTCATCCCCAGAGAGACCAAGTCCCAGAGGGCTACAGGTAGAAATAAGACTACATATAGTACAGTACATATAGTATAGCTCTCTTATTTTGTTTTTAAATCACTTTTTAATGCTGTTGTCCTCGGGTTTCAATCGCACTACCGTATTATGCCAGCAGATGGCGCCACCTGATTGTGTAGTTCTCTTTAGTGTCAGTGTTGTGTGTATTTATTTATGTATTATTTGTTTTTTCATGCGTTTTTTCGTGTCTGTTGTCCTCCTGGTCAAACTGACCCAATGCACTACCTCTTTGTGGCAGATAGAAGGTGCTAAACCTAATTCTACAGCAAGGTTTGCCTTTGAAACCTGAGGACAACAGGAGGGTTAAAAGGCACAAAAATTGCATTGACACAGCATTGACACTAAAGAGAACACAATCAGATTGCGCCGTCTGTTTAAAACAGGACTCCTCCTCGGGTTTCAAACCACTACCTTGTTGTGCCAGCAGGAGGGTTAAAGCGATTCTCTATGACATTTTCTGCCACTAGATGTCACACTAAGCACCAGCATCACAGACCAAAACAAATGCTTTGTGGCCCAGACAGAAAATGGTCTTATTACAACACTTAGGGATTGTTATATCATTCTCTGCTCAGGACCCAATTACTCCACTATATCTTTACATAGAAAATAATTGTTTGCATATTAATGTGTAAAATATCGTATATACTGTAGACCTTTACGCCCCCCTTCCCCTCCTTACTGCATTATGTGATACATTTGACTGGTAGCCCGTACCCATGTATCTGAGGCTGTGAACTGATGCAACTCCTGTGCAACTAATTATGTTGTGCTTTCTGGGGCTGCGATGCAGCCACACAATGTGACTTGACACGGGTGAACTCCTCTGTCTTCCAGCTTCCAAGCCCAAATACTCGTTCGATTTCTCCGAGGAGGAGGACGAAGAGGACGAAGAGGACATCGGTGACGATGATGTGGCGTCCTCTCCAGTGAGGTCGTACAAGGACGATTTCACCCACCCCGAGACCAAGAGCCGCTCTGATAATGATGAGGAGGAAGACAATGAGGAAGACTCCTACCCCCCTCCAAAACAGAAACCCACGTAAGGCCAGTCTACAGTGTATGGAGATTTGCAGCTATTGGGAAATGGTTACCGCTGCAGCTTTTCTACTGCGCTCATTAAAGCTGCATCACATATACACACTTTTTCTTCTTCTATATGAACTTTATTCCTACTTATTATGATTTTGTCTGTCATCATTCCATCCAATCAAATTAAGCAGGAATCAATATGACATTTTAAACAAGGTTGTATCTGGCACATTTGATACCTCCCTCAAAGCTACATGCTATTGTAATTGCACTAATAGATGCACAGCACAATATGAATATTAGCTGGCTACACACCATGTGTTTCTGTATGGACTCAGGTGCTATTTCTCAGCGACTCCTCCAGGTGAAGGAATCTTATGTGTGCACCATTAACACAGCAGGACACAATGTTCTGTAGTGTGAGCACTACGGCAGTTGCATTTTTCAGAGTTGTGCAGTGTGCATTTTGGGTTTACTCTGCTGTTTCCTTTTGTTTCTCAAGGTCTGCACCAGCAGCAAAGAAGAAAGAGGCTGCTAGCATCATCTCCTCCAAGCTGGCCGTCTCTGAAAAGAGCAACGACAGTGGTGAGTGCATTAGCCTCTTGTTGCCTGCTGTTCTTCTGAACGCTGAATTCATACACTGCAGTCACGTCTTTCATTCCTATGTTCAGCTTGTTAATGTTAGTGCTATCCCTGTATTATGTTTAAGTGGTCTGCATTTAGCTAGTAAGCTAAATGCAGACCTACTTTGTACGTTTTAAGTTGACCCTTGTTTTGGTGGTGGCAGATGGGTTCAAGTCTGACAGCGATGACGACCATAGGCCAGCCTTCTCCTCCTACTCCAGTGGCTCCGCGTTTGAAAAAGCCTCCCCCGCAAAGAAAGGTAATGCATAGCCATTCCACTAGAGGGCCTGTTACTGCACCTTACAAGCAAACACGAAAGCATTGTACTGCTGGTGATTACTTATTAAGCCCAAAACAATGCATTATGATTAACATTTACCTCATTTGTTTCTTTTGTTAACTGCAGCAGCTAAAAAACCCTCAGAGGCAGCATCTAAACCCAAGAGGCCACCAGCACCCAAAGCTAAGAAACCAGACAAGGCCGTCTGGGACTCAGACTCAGATAGTGGGTCTAAGAAGCCTGCACCAGCACTGAAAGGTATCTTCTGTGAGGACAAACTACATCACTGTTTCAATGCTCTATTGTAGACAAACAACAAAAGTAATGAGTGAACACGTGTGAGTGTGTTGTCTGTACTGACCTCAGGCTTCTGGTTTCCTGTTGCAGGTAAAGGCAGGGGGCGGAAGAGGAAGCCATCTGGCTCAGAGGAAGACGACTACAGTCCCATAAAGAAGCCAGTAAAACCCACCAGCAGGGTGAGTTCCTGATCCTTTTTACAAGCAGAAAGCTAGTGGTATGCTGATGTTCTGTGGTTGTCCTTCTATAGAGAACACCAAACTTGTCTGGACATATCTATCTGTCCATCTCCAAATGTAGTCACAAATCCTCTAATATATCTGCAGTGAAAGCTTGAACTGAGAATTTCCTGCCACTCCAGATTCAACTTCAGTTGACACGCAAGCTCGAGTATTTGTTGTAACCATGACATTTTAGTATAGTAGCGTTCGATGTTGAACATCTAATTCACCCCCAAAGGGTGCTGATTGGCTAAATTGTTCCTCAATACTATAAACTAAGATTAAGGCCAAAGACAGAATGCTGACTCAGGGTAAATCTACCAGACCTCACTAGCATCTGGCAGTAACACAAGTAATCTTTGTTCGCCCGCCGTAGAAGACCACAAAGAAAGCCACGTCCGACGACGACACCGCCAACAGCCTGGCAATGCTGGAGGCCGCGTCCCGCGACCGTCCGGGCCGGGCCAAGAAGGAGGTCAAGTACTTTGCCGAGTCGGACAACGAGGAGGAAGACGACGACGACATGTTTGATTAGCCGTCAGCGTACTGTAGCGTTCCTCCCCGTCCTTCACTCCCACACTTTTGTACATTTAACCCCCCCCCCCATTTTGTTTTCTTTAAATGGTGATGTTCGATGATTTTTAATGTGCTAGCTGTTTTACACATTTTATTACATATACAGGTTTTTTTTTATTATCATGAAATATTCTGCATTTGTCTGAAGGCGGCTTTTAGAAGTTTAGAACGCTGTGCATCAGCACATTTTAATTGTTAAGACTGTACGTTTTTCAACATGAAAGTAAACGATGAAATGTTAAATATCATTGTTGCATTCGTCACTGTTCATTCACTCTAGTAGGCCTCCATAAATCTATGCAGTAATTTAAAATAAATATATTTTATTACTTTGCCAGGACAGATCATGGTAAAGTTAAACAGTATATGGACATAAAAAGCATTGTTAATGTACAAAGACAATATTCATAATGAAGAGCGAAAAACCCAACGAAGCGCAAACATTGCGAGGCAGGCAGGGGATGTTGGGAAATAATTGCAACCTACCTACCCCTCCCTCATGTCCTTAAGACAAGGATCAGATTTCCTCTTGTCCCAAAACAAACTACAACACTGCATAATGACGGTTGGGTTCTGAGACAGATGAACAAAACAAAGGCAACCATAGATTTGTGACGTTTACTGACAGACAACCCAGAGCACTGCTGGTTGGGGATCGATATCCAAGGTCCAGTCTCCAAATCAAACTCCAAAGCGTCAATGTCTGAACATTATCGTAACCAAATAGCTGTCAGGTGATTGTGTTTGATTGGCGACAGCTGCTTGGCATTCCTATCCAACGAGGGAAGGGTGTGGTGGTGGTAGGGAGGGGTGGGCAACGCTGGCTGTTTGATGCAAAGCGGAAATGGAACAGCAGAGGACGAGGTGACCACTGTGCCCTATTCCACACAATGTCCACTAGCAGCTGCTGCTGCGCAGAATGATTGCTGTATGTGTTGGCGTCACCCCACCAACTGTCAAAAATATACAAAGGCTGCCAGAGAGCTGGCAATTTAAATGCCAAGCACACAACATTTCCATTTGACCTGCAGCGAGCTACATAGTAAAATATTACAGTTATGTCGGTACAACATTCAGCAGAAATAAAACCAGAGTTGTTCAGCATTGAGAGAGATCGACTGTCCCTGCCGCCGTCCAGCTGCCCTGTGGCCTGGCTAGAAGCTTGGGGGTAGGATGTGGACATTCTTCAGCTGTGAAGGTTTTCCAGCGTTGAAAATACATTTGGGATGCCCCCTTCCCCCCCCACCCACTTCATCTCACCAGGAGAGAGGCACAGAGACCAAACATTTTCATATGTCGTACAGAGAACCAATGTGTTGCTTAAAGTAAGTATTAACACTGCATATCATTCCTATATAACATTATTCACATTCAAACATGGCGGGAAACAAAAAGGAAAAACAATCAGTTCTATTGTCCCTTATGATATGTATTTCCAGGAGAGGTTGAAAGAGAAAAGGGTTACTGATGTGTTCAGTTGAGACCTTGGGCTTCCCTTGGTGAGATACAATTCCTACTTTTACAATCAAAGCTGACCACTGTATCCAGGTTGTACATTTTCCACATGTTTTATCCTTACTTTCTTTAAAGGTTTGATAAGTGCTGAAAAATTAGGATCTTCCATGTGCTTTAACAGAAACCACTTAAAGTTGAGTTAGCGATACTGGACATTTGAACTCATGAAAACAAATACACCTCTCCCGTCAGTGCTCCACCCCCATATTGGACACACATTGACATGGCTAGACTAGTGGTATGTGGTGCAGGTTGCCCCACTTTGTGTTCCCATTTACAAAACCAGGATTGTGTACAGTACACACACAGAACAGACCACAAACGTCACTGAATTTATACAGAAGTACATGATAATTGCTTACCTCACCTTTAATATGAGCCCATCTTTCCACACAAGGGATGCTGGGATGGTCATGGCCTTGTGTTGTCTTTAGTTCTGATGTAGAATGAGAAGCGCAGCTTTCCTAAAATGATACTGGTTTTTACACTTTCCTACTGAGAAAACAACATCATGTGGATCCTCTATCCAAAGACAAATAGTCTCTTTACTGCAGGGGTGAAAGTTCACCAGGAATCTCCATGCATTACTGCAGCTTATATGGTCAGGACATATTTAAGTGAATAACATTGCTCCTTTGGGAGTGGACTCGCAGACCTCACCATGTGCTTTCTACAATGTTAGCATACAACCTTTTTGACATAATGGAATGGTATTGCCGATTGCATTGCCCCGTTTCAAACAAGACACTGAATACATCAGAGCTCTAGTTAAAAGGCTGTATAACCGCCTCTGTGCGTTAATAACCTAGTTGCGGATTCTGTGTATGCCGCAATATGTTACGATTAGATCGAAACATCGAAGATCCGATTCGAAATTTAGATTAGTTTCATGAATTTGGTTTCATAGCTTAACGAGGTGTGCGTACTTAGATTTGAATGTAATTATCATAAATCATTATACCACGAGTTGGTTTTGTAGACATGGGTTATGAGTTGGGCTTCATTACAAAATACTGGTTTTGGTTTGTTAAATTGAATCAACCTAATAAGTGTATCAATGCCATCGGCAGTTACTCTCCTTTCACTCGATCTAACAGTTGAAGATCTTTCTCATGGTGGAGCTGATGTAGACTCATTCATTAACATTTATAAAAATGACAAAAACCTTAAATATAGGGGGAAATATAAAATCTTAGACTTCCATTATGTCTGCAATAACATTCGATGTAACTGGACTTAGAATTAGTCCCACCATGATATATCACCTCAAAGATAATATTTAAGACAATGAAAAAGCACCACAAAAATTCATCATAGAAACATAGATTTAGCCATACAATGGTATGTACAATGTGTGTCAACAATACAAGAGATGGAAAGATTACGTGTGTGTGTGTGTGTGTGTGTGTGGGAATCAAAACCACTTCTCAAATTCCCGTCATGCAGGTAAGAATTTACACAGGAGACCTGAGGAGTATAATCTCTGTTTTGCAGGTGGTGTTTGCGAGGATCGGGACCGCCGCGATTAAAAGGTCCCCCGTCCCAGAGATAGCACACCAACATAAGGGCTTGCGTGAGACGTACACACAATGCACGCGTCCGTTTGAGGCCTCCGCGATGTCCGTTCTTATATTCTCAAGGGGAAACAAACAGGGTTTTTGCAGGGCTTCAGAGAGGAAAATAAAGGAACACAACAGACATGGGTGGTCTGTTAGCAGCCTCAGGGAGGTAGTACCCCTTTCTGGCCTGTTTTTTCTGTTTGTGCAAAAGATTGTTTTGAGAGAGAGAGAGAGAGAGAGAGAGAGAGAGAGAGAGTCAGTCAGTCAGGCTCTCAGGGGCCCTCAGGGCTCCTCACTAGGAGGGGTGGCTGCGGCCCCCTCGTTGTCTGACGGTTCAGGGGAATCCGGCGGGGCGCTCTCCTCCGGGGGGGGGCTGCCCTTGCTGCTGGGGCTGCTGGGGCTGGCCCCGGCCTCCTCGGCTGAGGCCCCGCTGCTCTGCCCGTCCTGGCCCTCCGAGTTCTCCAGCATCTCCTGGATCAGCGGGGGCATGGAGCCCGGGATCTCCATCTTGAGGGAAATGACGCGCTCTGCACCTGCAGGGGGAGGGAGAACACCAGCATGAAGACCTCAGAGAAACCCACCCGAACTGGGGGCTCTTTCTGGGGCTCATTTTACCCCTCCCCTCTCTCTCTCTCTCAACCCTGAGTCTAACCAAACACTTTATTTCCCAGACTATCTCCGCTGTTGGCTGACATTTCTTTAGCAAATGGTGTCCCAAAGTGACTTTGTCCCTCACGCAATTACAGGATGGTGTAGGGGATGTTTGTTTCCATGTAAAATGAGGGCCTGTGCAACCCTATGGGACTGTAATGTGATTAAGGGCTATAGAAAGCGACTCCTCGTATACACAACAGCACAACCTGGCCTGGCCTCTAAATAATTAATGCAATTCGCACACACTTGAAACATGCATTGAAACAGTCGGTAGTAGACATTGCATTGTGCAAATGCAGTACCTTTAGCACTGATGCTACGCAGGTCTGTGATTTTCATGAGGGTTTTGGGGAACATGTGCGGTTTGCTGGGTCGGCGCTTCCTCACGTAGATCTTCAGTGCTTCCAGAAGAGGCTCCTGAAGCTGGTCCACCTTGGAGGGTTCTTCTAGATCCTGGCGGTCTGAGACACAAGACGAAGCGACATACAGTATCTATGCTGTGCTAACCAATGGAGTGTGTGTGGGCATGATGAATGTGTCTCTATGTCATAGAAACAGTGTAGCAGTATTTCTGTATAACACACACACACACACACACACACACACACGCACACACACACACACGTCAAGGAGCAGAGTACCACATCACTCCACAAGGTGGCAGTGTATGTGTTGAAAGCTTATGGAGGAACCTGCTGTCTACAGAGCCTGATAACTGAGCACCCTGCTCCCACTGGGATTATGTAAGACATTGTAAGAATGTCTTCACCAACGGCTGGTATTAATCTAATTTTGGACCAGTGTCCAGTTCTAGTGACATGGCAGGCAATGCCTACAGAGGATTTATTTCCTGTTGGAGGGGGGTGTGCCGACATTCCATTGGCTCACAAACAGCAACAAAATGTACAGCATCACCTACTGGTGACCTCCGTTTGACCTCCAGGTGACCTGGTATCAGACCCCAGCAGGGGTTGTTACCTCAAACAGGGCTACAGTTAAGCGTCCCATATATACCAGGGAGTCGATACCGGCTCTGGCGATGAACCGAGGGCGGTCAACCGTGATCAGCTTTCAGATCGATGAGAGCATTCAGTCCACTCCATTTAGAATGGCCCCCCGCTCCGCCGCAGCACCCATCGTGGGATTCATTCAACAGGTCAAGACACATGGTGCGTGAGCACTAACAGTACACCTAGGGTGTGAATGAAACAAGGCTGTGCACGTCCAAATGAAAGCTAGCAAACCTGTGTTAGTTGCTAACTAGCTGCTACTGCATGTGATTGAAATGTTCAACGCATAATTGCTAATTCTTGTTGCCCTATCGGCACCTACTGCATCCTAACCGTCCTGAAGGGTGGATTCCTCACCTCTGTGGTCCCCTTCCCACGGTTTCTTCCCTTTGTTACCCATGTTTTTTTGTTGTTGTTCCTTGCCCGGGGAGAGGAGCAGGTTCAGGGGGTGTTGTTTGTTTCATGTGGGCTTGTAAAGCCCTTTGCGACTAATGTGATTAAGGGCTATATAAAACACCTATTTTGTGGTTGGAGCCTGCTCACGGACATCCACGAGGAAACGGCGAGAGAATCCGTTTATCATTCTTGTTCAACCCCCCCACTACCAAACCACCTTGTCTGCCCCCCCCCCCGCCCTGCCAAGGATGCCCACCTCCCGAGATGAGACAGATGGCGCTGAGCAGGCCCGTCTCGGTGTCGTCCATCTCGATGGGCAGCAGCTGGTTGGCGAAGGTGAACACCAGGTCGGTGAGCGGCCCGAAGCCGGCGTTGTGCATCTGGGTGCGGTTCAGCGTCAGGCCGTCCGAGAAGGTCATGGTGTCCTGGTCGGGAGTGTAGCGCGTGCAGATACGCAGGATCTGCACAACACAGGGAACCGTCAGTGTGCACGTGGGCGCATGTGCACGTGTACTGATTTTGTGCTTTTCATGTGGATTGGAGGCAAAACACTTCTTCTGCTCATTTTGGATGTAGACACGACTATGGAAATAACCTAGTGCTGGCATGACACACATAATATTAAAGTGATTGTAATCGTAAAGTGATACACATCTTACACAGTGCTCGTGTGTTGCATACTACCAGATATGTCAAACACGCAAATGATATGCGTTTATAAATATATTGCACGAAGCTTCGCCTAAAATACAGTTTCAATTGTCTAATTCAGAAAGAAGAATTCCAAATTCCACCAAATAATTCTAGAATATTCAAAAAAACAATGCTGACATGGCATTATAAACAATAGACACAGTATAGCAGAGGGCTTGTTCTAGTCTAACATGGAAAAACAAAACCTAAAGTCCATTCTCAGCTAAAAATAACTTGTTGGCATTATTAGCGGGGGAAGAGTGTAAAAGCGAGTCTAACAGGTTTCACAAGCTGAGAGGGATAGGGCAGCCTGAACTGTCTGAATCAAGACAACCTCTGGGCCTCCCTGCCACATGTGCGTGCGAGTGCGTGCGTATGTATGTGTGTGTGTCCCTAATGAAGAGACTACGCTGGTGATACGAGGCTCTACGGTAGCCTTTGAAGCCATTTGAGTGGGCTGGCTCTGACAGTGAGTGGCAGGCATGTCTGCAACATGAAACAGAATAAAACATGGCTACTGGCGGTGACTCACACCAGCTGGTCAGGCCCGGGCGCTCGCTCGCTCTCTCAGACGCACACAAGGACGTGCATACACACAAACACGCATGCACACGCGCGAAACACCAAAACTTTTTGCTCTCTCCTCTGACACTCCCTCACTCACAGCGAGAGCCGTAAGTAAGACCTTGGCTGTTGTGGCCGAGCTCCTCTCCTGACCCCTCCCCCCCCGTTAGAAGATGGATTCACTGCTGCCATTCACCATGACAACCTCATAATGACCGGCATGCATCACCGCTCTCCTCTGTTTTCGCCGCTGGCTTGACGTTGATGTTAGCGCGGGAACGTGTCAAGGGGATTGAGCCAATAGCGTTCAAGATGCATCACGTACACAACCCACCCTCACCAGATGTCATAAAGATGATTTAATTTGACAGTAAAATGAATTATATGCTAGTAGTGTAACTCAGCAAACAAACATCCCAAAGGGAGTGATGAAAAAAGTCTAAATGTATCAAAATGCATGTAAATTTGATAATACATGTACAGTAGCACTAAAAGTAGAAGGAAACCTGGCGGCTCATTTTAGCGTTTACAGTACAGTAGTTAATAGCACAGCAACAAAAGGATATGTACTGTATGTAGTTATTTCACACCTATGGCTCAGGATCTCAGTGGGTTGCAGAGCATATCAAGTGCCCCTGCGATAACATGATGAGTGAGGAAGAAACAGCAGAAGCAGACAGAGAGAGCGAGAGAGAGCGAGAGAGGGCGAGCGAGGGTTTTTCAGGTCAGGCAGACAGTCGGGGCAGTATGCAGCGGTATGGAGCTCTCAGCTGCAGCTGAGAGATCACTGTGGAGGCTTGAAACAAAGAGTTCTGACGGTGAGAGAATAGCTTGTGACTGAAGTTTGAGTCAATCCTCGCCCCCACCCCCCCACCCCCCTTCCCATCTGAGCAGCAAGGGCTAATCAAATCCCTGCCACAGAGTGAGAGAGAGAG
>JAODUG010000003.1:1650665-1666183 GCA_027564795.1 Aphredoderus sayanus | reverse complement strand
AGCCGCAAGGAGATATATGGTGAATTTGCTTACAGTCACTTACAATACCTTTAAGTTATGTTATGTAAGTGTTAGTCTGACTTAAGTTGTGTGAATATCTTTGTTCAATAAATTATACATAAAATAGGAAAACTGCAATGATGTGGCTCTATGATACTTAAATTACTATTTACATAAAAGTCAATCAAGATCAACAAGTAGTCTAAAACACAATATGCAGACACTATCTGTTACCTGGCAGATTAAAGTAATTGTCTAATGTGGGTACTTATCCATACTTGAGCCATAATTACTGTCAACCATATACCAACACATAAAGAATGAGTGACAATGATAATTAACATGCATGCATCACATACACATTTCTCTATTTTGCCTTCCTCATGTGCATGCGCTCACACACACGCGCACTCAAGTTGCAATAATCCACCTCGATCGTGTCAACGCTGCGTTCAGTCGGAGAGATTGTCACTCTCGCTAATTACTGTTTAAGATAATCAGTCTGAGAGTCTGGTGCTACAACTCTGCACCATCCCATGGCGTAGTGGGGAATGAGAGGTTTAATCTATGGCTGGATCAGAGCTATCGGGGCGGTGGGGGAGGAAAGCGAGCGAGTGGGCCGGGGGGTTGTGCGGGTTGTGGGGGGTGGAATTGAGAAGGAATTTGGGCATCTTAACAAACTCTCTTAATTACGTTCTCTCTCCTCTGGTGGTGGCAGGCGTAAATGCCAGTCCCCAGGGAGCCTCTGATCCACTTTCTGATCTGCGGAATTCACAGCCGAGCCGCTGATCAAAAAGACAGAGCGGCCTAGATGCTTCAAACACCCGGGACCTTTTTTTTTTTTTTTTTACCAGCGCGGGACTGGTAGCTTGTCATCGAACGGAAGTTTGAATTGTTGAAATCATGCTTGGAAAGATTAAAACAAAAACGTATTCTGTTAAAAGAGAAGGAAAAAGGAGAAAAAATTATTTGAGGGTTTTAGAGGAGAGAAAGAGAGCACTGAATACATAATGAGCATTCTCGCGAAACGCGCTCAGGGCGTTCGTCCCGTTATAGGAGGAATAATTCATCGGAGATGACCTCCACCTGCGTTCTCGCTTTTCTACCAGGCGTAGCTTTGATGTTCGCCATCAGCTTCCTCCCAAGGGAGGCTGTGCTAATAGACCCCGATGACGACCTGAGCATTAGTACAGAGAAAGAGCCCAAGCAAACACTAAAATATATGTACTAAAAAACACAAAAAACTATTTGGTTCTGTTCTTTAACTTTTTGACCAGCTAACCATTCCAAGATGTTTCATTGTGGGCGCCCGCCCCCACCCCAGCGCATGCACCACTAAAAATGTATGTAGGCCTCTATGTTAATATCTTAAAAAATACATTAAAACAAGTTAAGAAAAGTGGCAATTTAACACTAGAGACTACAATGACTATGACTATATTCTTTTTATTCAAGACCCCTGTACATACAGTACTATACATCTTATGGACCTGGACCCACAGTTTTGGAAACCACTGCCTAAAACTCTTTTGTTTTGGTAGTGTCTGCCATTCAGCCTGATATCTTATAGGCCTATTTATCTCAACCACACTGCATAACCATTATAGGAAACTATATTTTATCTTTAATGGTGTTTTTTTTAAGCGATACTACTATTTTAATATTAAGTTACTGTATGTGCGTATCTTATTTCCATACAAGGACTATAGTCTTTGGCACCATACTGTTTATATAGCAACCGTGGGGTCAGGTGTCATGAATAACAGTCCTCCTTTTCAGTGCTGTGTGGATAGGGACTGTCCTGTCCAATAATAACCAAATACAGCTGCTAAGTGCAACACTGTCCCAGCATATGGAGGTGGCTTCTCTCTATTCGATTTCAATACATTCATTAAAATATCTAACGGCGTCTGTAATTGAATGGCGTCAGTATCGACCCACAAATACTTATGTTTCATTAAAAAGAAACCCCACATGTAATCCAGTATAATATGGGAGCATTTCTGAATGAGCAGGGGGAAAATGTGTTTGTGAGAAAGATGCATTAAGATGCCAGGGCTGTAAATACATACGAGAGAGAATGAGGGAGAGAGAGTCTCAGAAAGAGAGAGAGAGAGAGAGAGAGAGAGAGAGAGAGACAGAGAGAGAGAAAGACAGTCAGAGAGAGAGAGAGAGAGAGAGAGAGAGAGGGGGGGGGGAGACAGACAGAGACAGAGAGAGGAGTGTAGGTTTTTAAGTTGCTGTCACAGGGCTGTCACACTGTCTGTCAGAATAGATCCATCACTGCTCTGACACGTCAGACTCCACATTAGCATGGAGTGCTAGGAGCCCGTCCTCATTATGCATTCTGTTTAAGACTAACCTTCCCCTCCGCCGTATGAACTAACCCAGGCATCTGAGGCATTTTGATAGAATGGCTCGGCGCTCCGCTCGCTTGCTGCAGAGTGATGGAGAGGAGTTAGTTATTCCTGAGAGGTAGGTGGGGTGTCTGGCGGCCATCTTCCCAGGTGTACAGAGATCAGCCATCTTGTCAACCGCACATCGCTGAATGTCACTAGTCTCTCCCACACACTCTCTCTCTCTCTCTCTCTCTCTCTCTCTCTCTCTTCTCCACCACCCAGCTACAGAGGTAATGAGGACATCTAAATGTGTGCGAGAGAGTTTTGGATGTGCATGTTTGTGTGTGTGTGTGAGGTTGGGTGGGTGTGTCCACAGGTGTGTGTGTGTGTGCGTGTGTGTAATAAGCCTCGTTAACAACCCAATGCTGTGCCACAGCTGTGTCTGTCCCAAAGGAGACGTCCTCCACTGTAACACACACACACACACACACACACACACACACACACAGAGCTATCATACACATGCAATAACAAACACCCATATGGACAGGCAGCATACTACAGTACTACAATCTACAGTATGCATATTTATCATATCATGCATTCAAATACACACACACTATTAAAGACCCACTGGAAAGCATCCACGTTTTGTTTGAATTTTATTTTACAGTCACCAGATGAGCAGATACATCATTTTAGAAAAGAAATTGATATTTGAAAAAAAAAAAAAAAAAATTATAATACAATTTTCATAATATAGATTATGTACAGAATGAAATGTAGTTAAACTGAAACAGCATTATGCCTCTTTGTAGCAAAGAAGGCAATGGGAGGGAAAGGTCAGGGGTCAGCCCCTGGACCCATCTCTGAAACCCAATAAATATAAACAGTATATATTATGTATGCCGCAGTTAGGCCAGCATTAACATGCCGAGGCCAGTTCTCAATGTATTCCCTTAATCAGTTCTTGAACTACACTGTGTTACGCACATACACACACACACACCCACGAGAAGCTTGACACACGAGCACACACAGGGCCAGGGGAAGAAGAAATTACAGTTGGGGTACAACAATGGGCCATCTCAAGCCATGAAAAGGAAAAAGAAGAAAGCGAAAGGGAAGGTGCATGAGAAATACCCGTCATTGTCCTTGATCAGGGGAGAGAAGTGGCTTTCTGTTGGGAGCTCGGCAGAGCCGGCTGAGTAGCACTTGACATTTGGCCTGATTCAAACAGCCAATTCTACAGGAAACTACTGAGCTGGAAAATCTCTGCGTGTCCTCCCACCCTCCCTCTCCCCCTCTTTCATTCAGGCGCCCCCTGTTTGCTAACTAGCCCGACCACCCCGACCCACGGCCCCATTTTGCCCCATTCTCTCCATCCAGAGGGGGATAGGTGCCAGGGCAAGCTTGGCGATTGGTCCACCCCCCGTTACAGCCCCCCCACCACTACAGGTTCCTCTCTGGCATGAACGGACAGGGAGGGAGCTCCTGCCCACGTCGCACTAAAGTAGAAAAAAGAAAGAAGAAGAAAAGGAAAGCGAACGAACGACGGCACACGTCACGGAAACGACCACGACAGACGACGGCGACGGCAAAGTAAACGTGTGTGTGTGTGTGGGGGGGTATTTTGGGGTAGGTGGGGTGTGGCTGAAGCACTGAAGGACACGGTGAGGCATGTAGCTCGCCCCTTTACCCTGTCACTGGGAACAGCCTCTCTAACTTCCTCCTCGCGCCTGCTGGGGGAAGAATTATGACTTTGTGCCGATGAGCGAATACACTCACTTGCATAAATCATCCATCTTGTTTGGCGGTTAATTACTCTTGTTTACCCTCCGAGTAACCTCGGGATGGGGCGGCGCGATAGCGCGCAGTCTGCCAGGAGCAGATAGCAACCAATTGTAATCTGCTGACGCCTGTTTCGCCCGGCTTGCAATACACGGGAGGGAGACGGAGCGCGGGCAGACCCCAGACCCGGTGTTAGCGAATGAGACAAGGTTGGTAGGGTACAGGGGTGTGTGTGTGTTGGTTCTGAGGACAACAGCTCCATCAACGAGCCCAGCCCGGCTTGGCCTGACCACCGTGGATGCTTGCTAAAGCTGCTCTGGGGTCAGCCGGTGGAGGAGCGGAGCGGCGCGCGGGCCAATCAGAGGGGCTTCTCAGGATGTCCGGGCGGCACTGATCGTTGCTTATTTCATTACGGGGAAAGCTACATAAATCCACAAAATGGAGAGGAAGAGGCACAGAGGGAATATTTGCATTTATCCTCTTCTATCATCCCTCCCCCAGCCCATTTAGTGCAGAGTGACTTTAATCATCACTTTCGCCAAAACACATTAAGCCGGCGTGTCCGGAGGTGAAGGGGGGGAGGGGGAGAACGGGGGGGGGGGGGGTTGCAAACAAATAACTAAGTGAAAAGAAAAGGAGGTGGAGGAGTGGCGCATTAGGTTGGCCACAGTGATGCATCATGGTGGCATTACTTTGGAGATTAAAGAAGGGATGTTGAGGATGGCTGTCTGATGGATGACTGTCCTTCTGGTGGGGAGCTGGGAGGGGCCACGACACCGGCGCGGCAACAACACACGACTGCTGGGAGCATGCCCGGCTCTGAGCATCTTCAAAGTTCCCATAAACTTGGCCCGTCTCATTTCTGCACCCATGTATTGTTTTGTCACGAGCCCCGCTTATAACCAAACGCTGTGAAATATAATCTTTACTACGGAAAGGTTTTTTTAAGGACGGATGCGTGAAAATTGTTTGCTAATCTCGGATGCCATATGTCCCTCTCACGAAGCTTCCTTCTGCCTGTCACAAATTAAATATGATGCCAGTGTATGTTAATTGGATTGGAAATTCTGTCCCATGATTGAGTCCCACGTTAAAAATCCGGACTTTACTAATAGTTTACTATCTTTCTTTAAATTGGCTTGGAAAAGCACAATTTAATAAAAACTGCATTGCGTCTCAAATGCTGTTTTGTGTTGTTTTTTTTTGTGTGTTTGTTTGTTGTTGTTTATTTGTATGTCGACTTGATATCAAGTGTGGAAATGTAACTTTCCCACAGGTTCTATATTGAAGCTTATTTCTAAATTAACCACAAATATGAGCTTTTGCAAATACAAATGATAAAATATAGCAGATTCTAAATTGAGACCCTTCCCTTCTTTGTTTAGGCATCACATTCTAATTCTGGATTGGATTTTGGAAGAAAATGAATTCAAACCACTTTCAGTCCAATGTAAGTTTTCGGGAGTGCACAGACATGTTGGTAAGTCAAACAAAGAAAACAAAGAAACAAAGAAAAATCAGACTGAAATCAGATTATTTTTAGGAGAAAACACTGCAAAGTGGATTGCATTCGTAAAAAAGCACTCAACATGACTTGCCCTGATCTTTGTGTGTACTGCATCTGGAGATGTTAAAGTGCTTGACAGCTTAGGACAGGCTGGAAGGGGACGAGAGCGGCGACAATGTGAAGGACAAACCCGGGGCTTAGCGGCAGGCTGACAAGGGGGCGAGCTGGGCAGACAGACAGGCAGACTGCCTGGAAAGGAGAGAGGACCAGAAAGAGAGAGCGAGAGATGAAGGGGCATTTTTAAAGGGAATCCCTGGGGAAACAGAATGACAATACATATTTAGTTCTGTAATCTCAGAAAAACAATAATAATAATAAACAACAAAATCACAGTCAGTCAGTCCAAGGGTACAGCCCGCCAAGTGCCCATGGGCAGGCTCTTAACGCCAGGAGCTTTCCTTAAATTTGATTTTTTTTTTCTTCCCTGTGGTCTGTGGGGGTCTGTGGGGGTCTGTGGGGGCAACGTGGAAGGGTGGGGGTTTCACCCCGGCACCCAGCTCTGGCTGCTGTGTGCCTGCGTGGGGCAGGCGAAGGCCCCCAAGCCCACGCCCATGCCCATGCCCACACCCTGGGACAGCGAGCCGTCGAAGTTGAAGTCCATGCCCTCTGTGTCCATGAAGTCACTGAGCAGGATGGAGTCCACGTCACACTCCAGGCCGCCATGCATGCTCTCCAGGTCCAGGCCCTGCGGGTCGTGCTGGTGAGCCTGGAAGGCGGCGGCCCCGCCCCCGGCCTGCTGGCCGTGGTGGTGGTGCTGGTGGTGGTGGTGGTGGTGGTGGTAGTAGCCGTGCCAGGGCTCCGTCATGGCCTGGTGGGCATGGTGGGCCTGGTGGGCCTGGGCGTGGGGGTGAGGGTGGTGGGCGCCCGGGTAAGGCTGGTGGCGGGCGTGGGGGGCCGAGGCCAGGCGGCAGGGGTCCTGGGGGACGTCCATCAGGCCGGCGGGGTTGGGCGGCAGGGCCGGGGGGGAGGCGGGGAGGTGCGCGCGGGGGGAGTAGTGGCCGGCGCTCTTGCCAAGGCCGTAAGGCCGGAGGAGATCGCCGCCGCTGCCGGCCGACCGCGGGGAGAGCGCCTGGGGGCGGCCGGAGCCCTGCAGGGGGTTGTGGGAGCCGTGGGGCTGCGGGTGGAGGCCCGCCGCCAGCTTGCCGCCGCCGCCGGCGCGCACGTGCTCGTGGGCGTACTCGTGAGCCGGGAGGGGCTTGTGGGCGTGGCCGTAGTCCAGGCCTGGGTGGAGCTTGTGGCCCGGGTGTCGGACGCCGGCGTTCTGCTCGTGCACGGAGCCGTCGTGCACGGAGCCATGCTGCTGCTGCTGCTGCTGCTGGGCGTGGCCGTGGGCGTGGCCTCCCAGCACCATGGCCCCGCCCCCCCCGCCCGTCAGCAGGCTCTGCAGGGCGTTGCTCTCCGAGTAGCCCCGCAGGGGGCGCTGGAAGCTGGCCGGCTTGTTCTCCTGGATGGTCTGCATGGGCGCGTGGTGCCGCAGCAGGCCCAGGGGGGGCTGGCCGTACACCGGGCCGCAGTAAGACCCCTCGCCCTTCCCCGGGACGGGCGCATACGGGTAGCCGCCGCCGCCGCACTTGAGAGGGGGCGGGGCCTGCTGGGGGTAGCCCGCCTGGTCCAGGCTGATGGCCCCCGTCAGGTCGGTGAGCTGGGGGAGCTCCACGGAGGGGCAGTGGCCGCCCGTGCCCAGGGCCGGGGAGCGCGTGCTGCCGGGGCTGGGGTAGAGGCGCGGGGAGCCCGAGCACGACAGGCCCCCGCCCTCCTCCGGCTCGTCCGCCTCCGCCTCCGCCAGGATGGGCGACAGGCAGCCGCTGAGCGTGGAGCCCGAGGAGGAGGTGCGGGAGTGGAGGTCCGTCCAGGCGTCGTAGTCCTCCGCCAGCCCGGCGCCGGCCGCGCCAGCCCCCGCCTTGCCCGCGGGGCTGCCGTGCTCGGGGGAGCCCTGGATGCCTGGCCCCAGACCCCGGCCCTGGCCCTGGGCCTGGCCGGGGCCCCGGGCCATGCCCCCCGCGGCGGAGGCCCCCGCCCGCTTCCTGCTGACGCGCCCCTTAGTCTTCAGGTACTTGGCGCCGTTGTCGATGGAGGCGGCGCGTCTCCGGGGCCCCTTGCCCATCTTGCCCCCCTCCGGGTTCAGCATCCACCAGGAGCTCTTCCCTGTGCCCTCGTTCTGCACCCGGATGAAGCGCGTGTGCAGCGACAGGTTGTGCCTGATGGAGTTCTGGAGGAGAAGATGGGGGTGGGGGAGATAGGGGGGGAGGGGGGGAGAGACAGGCGTTAAACACCACCCGGGGGAACATTTAGGGTTAAATAGTCATTTCTTGGAACAACAACACAAAAGTCATTTCAAATCACGCTCAAACTATCTAAAGGCCGCACTGAGAGAAGGGAGGAGAGTGAAATGAGAGTGAGGGGACGATGGGGGGCTCTTCGGCAAAAGATCGATACCCCCCCCCCCCCATCCCCCCCACCAAGCAGCCTCCGCTCTCCGCACGCGCTCGCTGAGTCATAATACGGACAGGGCAGGCAGGCTGCGCTCCAGCCTCCGACATCAAACCATCACCAAGGTTACAAAAATGAATCACACGAGGCAACCCAATCACAGACAGACCATATCGATCGCAGGGCCTCCAAATATGAGACCCAGCCACCGAGAGGGGGCAGGGGCAGAGAGAGAGAGGGAGAGAGAATAACCACACAGAGCAGAGCAAGGATACGACTTCCTTCAAAACACTGGCACAATTAACATGGCCGCTCACATTACAGTGATGAAGTTCGTACCCCCCCCTCCCCAAGTGGCTTTGAGAGATGTGTGTCGGATAAGCCTCTCCAGACCGGTGTTTAAGTGTGTGAATGACGGATCTATAGATAATCCTTGAAGCCGGTGCCAACATGGCGAGTCGTGAGCCCGCCTAAAGGACGGCTTAGCAGGAACGGCCGGCCAAGTTAGTCTAGAGTTCAGCGTGTCCAAATCTCACGCTCTTCCCCTTTCCCAGTTTTGCTCCCTCTTTCCAGTCGGTCCCTCCCGTCTTTTCACCCCTCTCGGCTTCTCCTAGCTTAATCCACTCTGTTTTTTCGTTCCCTTTTTTTTTTTTTTTGGGGGAGGGGGGGGGGGCTTTTAGGGGTACAACTTCCCTCTTCTTGAGGCAAATGCACACCCCTCCCCCACCACCCCCTGCTCCCACCCCTCCCCTCTCTCTCTGGAGATATATATCTATTTCTGCCTTGTTTATTAGCGGCACATAGCTCACAATCTCTGTCTCCGGCTATCTGAGGCTCCCCTCCGTCTTCATTCTCCGCCCGCCTCCCGTCCAATTCTCCTGCTTTCGGCTCCATTCATCTCCCCCCCCCCGCCGCCCTCCCTGCATCGCTCATATCCCCCCCTCCAAAACCTCCAGCCCCCCCCCGGCATCCACAATTTCCACGCCACCCACCCCGCCCCCCCCAATCCACATGGAAACGCAACCAAATCTAAACGAAAACACACACACACAACCCCAGGAAAGCATTAGGAAAAACAAATAGGAGATGCAAATTGGTGTCCGAGGTGGGCGACCCGTATCCCCGTACAGGTGGTGGCAACCCAACAACGCGCCGAGGTTCCATCTTATTACCAAAGGCATCCCAGCAGCAGGTAATAGGCTCCTCACTGTGTTTACAGCCCGCTGCAGCTTTAAGTGGGTCGCAAATCTGCCACGCATCGCACCACACACACACACACACAGGCGTTGAAGCTAATATGAATGTTCTGCCAGGCCGGTGAAGGGGTGTGTGAGTCGTACCACCCCCACCCCCAAAAACAAAAGCAGAAGGGAAAAAGGGAGACACGGGGGCCTGGGAAATTGCATCGTGCGAGCGCCAGCCGCCGAGCGGCACGCGGGCGTTCACGTGCGCGCGTTCACGTGCGCGCTTTAATCAAAGCCCGAGTTGAACAATGGCGGCGTGTGCGGGGGGGGGGGAGGAGGGGGGAGGGGGGCCTCGTCAGGTGATCCGAGAACAACGCCCCAGCAAGCGCCTCATAGCCGCGACGGCTCCAGCTGGGGGTAACCATGGCAACAGCGTAAACCCCCAAAAAAAGGGAAAAAAAAGAAGAGACAGAGGGAAAAATGTGGAGAGGGGAGGGCGGTAGTTGGGGGGGGGGTGGAGTTTTGGGGGTGGGGGGGGGACTGATGCTGTTTGATGCTGCTGGCAACTCCAAACAGCCTTTTATCTGAGTCTGTCAGATTCCTGCTTCTAAACCACCAGGGAGGCTCAATCACCAGCAGTCCCAACGCCTCACTACCTGTACCAGGCTGTGATTAGCAAGCTGTGTGTGTGTGTGTGTGTGTGTGAACCTGTGTTTGTGAGCATGTGATTGCAGGCTTCTGTCTGTGTGTGTGTGCTGTGTGTGTGTGTGTGTGTGTGTGTGTCCATAACGCGACCACAGCCACTGTGCAGCGTATATATGCTAGTGTGCCAACGTTATGCCAACCTAATATATCACCTCTCCACACTGTGTATTAACACACAATATCTTTTCCATGCTGGAACTATCACAATTCAAAGATAGTTTATAGGAGGTGAAAATGACCCGGCTGTATTTCTGCACGATACATTGTTGTCATGGAACGTATGGTTGTGAGTAAGCGTGTTTTCACCACCACGCCCCTTCCACTGTTACATCCCACTACTGTGTCACGCTGATCTGCTCTGAGGTGAGGAAACCTTAAAGTACAGCCTTGCCGTAATGCCGGTCTAGACTCCCTATGGCAGACAACAAGACCCACCCTCTCGCCCCACCAGGGGAAGGTAAGCCTTCGGTACACTGACACATCCAACCTCTGAGTCAGTCTGGCCAGCGGTTAGCCTAATGGCCGTTAAACAGTATAGCGGCTGTACCACACACACACACACACACACACACGTCACTTAGCTTCCCTCACCCCTGAATGAATTTCACAACCTCACATATGTTCACCTACACGCACGCACACACACCCACACACACTTACACACACACAGATGCTCTCACACATTGCCAGTGCCCACACTCCCCCCCCTCCCCCCCCCCCCCCCACACCCACTCACTCCACCCACCCCCAAAAAAACTGGCAATCATACTTAATCCCTCTCCAGCCTGAGTAATCCCCGGCAATCCGAGGCTAATCCTGGTTAATTCCGGGCACTCCTCAGTTGGGTTTTGGCCCCCGAAAATCACAGAGACAGGATGGGATTGGTCGGATCATGGTGGCTGAGGGTGGGCACAGGCAACAGCGGGCATAATTGGTCGGGCGGTTACGTCGAGCGGCGAGAAAAACAAGCACAGGTTTTACAAAATACGGCAGATTTGCCCACGGCTACGTCACAGCCCCGCGGCCATATTGTTTGTTGCTCCACTCCAAAGAAAACATGTTTTTGCCGCCATCAGTTAGCTGAGTCTCAGTTAATACCCAGCCATGTTAGTCTATTTGTCAGCTGTGCCGATCTGAGCCCAGGGATAAATCAACATTTTCTATACACTGTATTCTGTAAAAGTCATTAGCAGGGTTTTAATTCAATGCTTTCTCTGTTCTGAATACTATGGGCTTCTTAATATTTATTGTACTGTATATTATGGCCTCTCTAAAGAGATATGTATAAGAGTTTTGGTTTCTATAAAGGATATATATTTTTCTACTCACTGTATCTGTCTGTGCGTCTATAAGCTATAAGCTGTATGACCAGAGGCCATTACATTCTCTTAAATCGGCTTCACCTGCAGATACTCTCAGCTCTGTTCTTAGCGCTCATCGATCCTGATTCCAAATTGAAGCACTTAAGATGCCCCGATCAAGCCGCTCCTTAATCCTGCGTTAAGGAGATTGAGACCTTTTCACCCTGCGCCTCAGAAAGACGTATTACTACGCCACATTGGTGAAGCGCCAGGGCAGGCACGCTCAGCTATTATGGACTCACTATGGGTTTATACCCAAGCTAAGCCCCCACTAGGTAGAAACCAGTTTCGAGAAACACTTTTTCCGGTATTTTTTTCTGCCTTTTTGGAGGGAGTTGTCAACATCCAAGCACAGGGTTATAGCGGTAGTAACATCTGGTATCATTACGCCATTTCCTAAGTATTCTAAATCCTCTCCTTTTTGGGCAATGGTGTTTCCATATGTAGAGTGTATGCACAACACCTGAGCAGAATTGTTGTTTACCCTCGAATCACCATGAAATCCCTTGTTTAAGAGGAACCGTACTCGATTTTGATTAAATATATCTTGACGAAACACAATGTGTGGTTTCTGTCAGCTCTGCACTGCCCCCTCTGGTCAAATAAAAACCACACTCATTGTTTACATCAAGCAATATGCCAACCAATGTGGATGATGGCTGCTTTGTCAACAGCTAAGACATGTGAAAGAGAGTGTTTTTCTATTCACTATTCAATTTAGCTGACCCCTGTGTAGTTAACTGCCATGCTACAATATACTATTTTCCCGTAAAAGAGAATTTTTCGATGCTTTGGAGAATTGTCTAGAACACTAGTGGATTTTACAGAGCTCGTCCTTTCACATTTTAGCAAAGCCCTTGCAATTTACGACACATTCCGCGGCGCATCTGGGAAGTGGAGTGTTGCGCTTTGGAATTCGGCGCAGTTGTACCATTAGCTTTGGTCCGGACGAGCGTTCCTGGGATTGTTCCACACTGCCTTGTACAGAACCAACGGGACCAGGCAACCATTATTTATTAATCCATTTCACACAGCCAGGAGTCATTATGCACGGCCCTGTCAATGGGTATCTCTCTATGCCGCGCATTTATTTGATAATAAGCAGGAGAGAGGGAGAGGATAAAAGCGCTGACTGCGTTCATTGTGGAGCGCTTTCTGCAGGCGGGGAGACTTAAATGAGAGCAGCCAGGCTCTGTGTGGGAATGGGTCTCGTCTGCTAAGCCTGTCTGGAGGCAATCGATGGAAATTAGTCGACGCTAAAGATTCACTTCCTGTGACTGATGTGTCACGGGCGGCGCTTGTCTCTTTGAAGGGAAATAAAGAAGTGGGAGGCTGAGGGATTAATGGGGGTTGGGGAAGGTGTGAGTGAGAGGAGTGTTTTTTGGGGAGGGAGTGAGGGAAGGGATCCTAAGCTGGGAAAGAAAGATACTATTCTTTGGTGGTTTGAACGAAAATAATAGGTCACGGCAATACGGAGGAATGCGGGAACATCCTGGCAAGACAATAACTTTGTTGTGTGCTTGCAGGTGTAGAGACTTGCTATAGCTTAGAGAGAGCAGTACCAAAGAATATTTGTGGTTACAGCGTTATATGAGAGCCAGTACTACAGTACTAGACAGTGAAGAAAACAGAAAACAGATACATGAGGGTATAGTGGTGAAGCCAATTAACCCATTTTACAAACAAAAAGTAATAACTAATTACAAATAATTGCGTTAGTTTGACAGTCTGCCTGTAGTACTCTTATTATTGTTGAACCCTGTCTTAAACAGAAATTATCTTTATGCTTTTAATTGTATTAATCACAAATGAATTCAGGGCTACAAATCCAGTATACGAATCTTCCCTGTTTTAACAACCCTGGAACATGGCAACAATTTATCTTAAGTGAACTCAGCGGTCTTTAATCGATCCACTGAACTGACGTCTGGGTAATCTAGCAACCTATTTTTGTGTGCATTAGTTCTAAATTGGGGTCAATGCCTGGACTGTGGGTCATACTTTGGGGAGAAATTACACAAATCCTTCTGTATGAATGAGCCATTAGAATTACATAGAAAGCTCTTAATGGTTCATTTACAGCACACATCTATGTTTCATAGAGTGCAGCTGCCACTGCTGTCAGGTAATACAGTATAGTACAAATACTACTAATACTATATGGTAGTTATTGCTACACCATAATAATAATAATAATAATAATAATAATAATAACAATAATATTTTTATTATTATTATTATTATTATTATTATTATTAGTAGTAGTAGTAGTAGTAGTAGTAGTAGTAGTAGTAGTAGTAGCTGTTGTTGTTGTAGTATTAAGCTAGTACTAGGTTACTACTACAACTTGAATATACTATTAGTATTGCACTACTAAAAGTAACTACAGGTTAAACAGATGTAGTACAGTGAAATAGCAGCAGCAGTAGTACATGTACACCAGCAGTATACAGTATACTAGAAACATTAGCAGTATGTGCTTCCTACAGCACACGTGAGTGACAGCACCAGCAGCAGCACAGCAAGAGAGGTGGAGCGCCCGGCTCCTCCTCAAAGCACAGCGGAGGGACTGGAGCCAGACCAGAGGCGACAGAAGGCCTTTCACTCCCCTGCGCTCCCCCGCGGGAGACCCAGCGCTCCTGGGACGGCAACCTGGGAGGTTAGGGTGGAAGGAGGGGGAGGGAGATGTCTGGGGCTAACCTGAGCGAGGTAGATGGGGGGAAAGTGCCTGAGGGAGGAGGGGGGAGTACAGCATCCCCAGCGGAGAAGCCTCTAATTGGAGCTGCCCGCGTGGCGAGGAGGCCTGTCCCGGGGCAGATGGACCCGCCGAGCCAAGTGGAGGACGAGGGCCCCGCGGACGGCAGGGGAGGGAGGCCGGATAAAAATAGAGGCGGCAGATTAACGAGCATCTGAAAGCGGGGCAGGGGATCGGAAAATCCTCCCTCGCATGCCAGCCGGCCTGGCCCAGCCCGGCCCCCGCACCCGGGGCCACACGCCGCTCCGGAAGGGGAAGCGGGATGGGCGGACCCGGGATGGCCGCCCGCAACCCCCCCTCCAACCTCCTCCCCCCTCGCGGCCGTGCCCATAGCGCCCGCCTGGCAGTGGAGCCACCACTGACTCCCTGCCCCTCCCCGGAGAGCTTTCACACGCCAGGTGGAGTGTTGTGACACCTGTGGGGAGCTCACACAAGACGGGAGCTGAGAAACAGGCCTGGTCACACCTGCCACCAGCTCACCGGGGAGAGAGCGCCCACACCCAGCCTCCCCTCACCGGCGCGCACGCACACACACACACACACACACACCCAGGCCAACACCTCTAACAAGCATAGGTTGGCGAGAACTGGACGCTCCTGGAAAGGCCCGGAGAGACTATTGAAAGTTACACGGGGGACAATAGGGGATGAAATGCACTGTATCATGTTGTCCAGAATGTTCATGTTTGTCAGTGTTACTTATTACTGACTGAAATATGTCATTGTGTTTTGTGGTTGGTTAATGTTTTTAGAACACAATAAACAATCAGTTGTAGAACTCTATGTATTTCTTGGTAACTGTCTGCATTGAAGCCCTATCACAGGGCCATTCATGTTTGTGTAAATACAGTAGCTGGACACAACAGATACAAATAACTGAACATGACATCTTTGGTTTAATAACCCAGCTGCTATTCCCCAGCCAAGTGGGGGGGGGGGGAGCAAAGATGTGACTGAAAAATCATTTGAGAATTCACAAGGTAACAATTGAAGGAAAAAAATCCACTCAAAATCCTTACACTCCTTTCATAGCATGTGCACTTTAAAAACACACACACACACACACACACACACACACACACGCCACACACTGATTGCATTGCTGCAAACACAAAGAGATGCTGTCTTGAGCAGACACACAGGCAAACATACAAACACACACACAAACACATTGTGCTACTGCACGCATGGCACACTGGGGCAGCTCATTACGACAATGCCAAGCTACTAGTTGCTAAGGAGACCTGAGGGAGAGGGAGGGTTCCTGTTGCCATAGCAGCACGCCTGCTTCTTGCCAACTGTCTTCCCTTATGAGACCTGACCACAGTAGACACAGAGAGAGAGAGAGAGAGAGAGAGAGAGAGAGAGAGAGAGAGAGAGAGAGAG
>JAODUG010000003.1:1636053-1650565 GCA_027564795.1 Aphredoderus sayanus | reverse complement strand
CCCCCCCCCCCCCCCCCCCCCCCCCCCCCCCCCGGGGCACAGGAGGCTGTTCTTCCAGTTTTCTGTGACTTTGTGGAAAACAAAAGCCTGCATTTTACTCCCAAAGAACATGTTGAGGTTCTCTAATAAGGGAAGGAATACATTCTTTCTGTGGCTTTTTTGAGGTTTGAATCCCACAGCGTTTCACCATGTGTCTGCCTCTTAGATGAATACCAACCAAGTGTTTGTAATATTTAAGGAATCACCCCGGAGCAAAGTTGGGTGGTAAGGGTACAGGCAGACACAATGACAGACCTCTCTCCGCCATACCTGACACAAAGAGGTTTAGCTAACACTACCCGACACCCTACCGTTAATCCTATTTCAAATTGCACTCTCAACCATGAAATCCACTCACAAGAGAGAAAATACACAGTGATGCAGTGCAGAGGTGTTAGGAAGATAATCTTCCCCCTGTCACTTTTTCTCACTGCTTCAAAGGAATGAAAGCTAACAGGTACAATTAACAATAGAAACACACTTAAACACTTACTGTTGCAGCTGCAATGTATTTCCTTTCAAAATAATTGTATTTACTCAATTGTGTTTGTCACTAATAATTTCCACCCTATGTCTCAATTATTATCACTCCCCAGTGGCATGAATTAAAGGGACATTTGTGTCAGTTTTGACCTGGACCTACCTTTTTCAATCTCTCTTGTCACAAACAAACTGTGGCGTTTGTTTGTGACAAATGACACTAAACAAACAATTAAGAGTTCTGACTCACTCTTTAACCCACCCAGGATGTGTCCATTTTAATTCTGTAAAAAATATCCTATGATGTGGTAATGGTTTCTTTTTCAATGAGATTCCGCTGTAATTCACTTCCTAGTTTGTTGATGCTGAATGCATGTGGTCCATTCCTGCACACCTCTTTTATAACGATGTGAGCAATGAGAACTATCAAGGCAAGAAAAAAGTGCCCGTCTGTATTGCGTTTCCTCACACCACAAATAAAATCTGTGATTTATAACATAATTTTAAATGCCAAACCGCTGTTTGCCAACTAACAAGTACTTTGGCCTTATAGTGTCAAAGAATGCAGATATTTAGCCTACTTCTGTAACATGAAGTCAGCTAAGATTTAGCTTATGGAAATGGGATACATGAATATGACGGTGCCAAACACATGGCAAACACTGACTGTAACTACACTGTAACCAATTGCCATTTGCCAAAGTCTGATTTGACCCAGACGTTCCTGATGGTCACAGAGTCAATCCTGTGTGTGAACACTCCCAGCCCCCGTTGTTTATTGACCTGTCCCTGATCCGTATGTCACACACTGCTCTGTGCTGCAATAACTCCTGGCTGTGACCCCTAACTTACCATGCAACGACTCTACCCAGCTTGGGAGATGTTTTAATTAGAATCAATCATCTGATTTTGCATTGTGGTGGGAAAATATATTTCTGAATAAACTGAGACACACTAGAACTTGTCTTTGTGGTTTTTAATTCGTGCAAGAATGGTGCAACACTCAGAGTTTCAAAGCAGTATGCCAAGGTCGGACCCAGAATGGCAGGATTGTCTTATATTTATAGGAGAAAAGGCTGTGACATATAGGAAAGCAGAATGACAAAAACAGGAACCTCTGCACCCCTGCACTTGTGGTTATCTCTCCCTCCAAACAAGCTGTTGTTCTGAAGCATTTTAGGCTATACATTTTTAGGTCATAGGTCAAGAGGAACAGAAAGTCTTATATGTATAGGTCTTACATATTGGCCAAAGGATACACTGAAAACTTACAAATATAATTGCTAAAAACATTTTCATGATGAAATGTCATTAAACAAATTTGTTTTCACAGCATGTAGGCCTACTGTGGGCCTACTTTTACTATCAGAACCTTGTATTTACCTTTAAAGTATTAGAGAGGCGGGGAAACAGAGTGTGTGGACCAGCAGATGACAGGACACTATGGAAGCGGCAGGCAGTACACGAGCTGGGTGTGACAGGGTGGTAAGAGTGTGTGTCACCAGGTACGCCCCCCTGTCTCGGCTCGTCTCCTAGAGTTCCGCTTGGATGCTTCGGCCGCCGCAGCAGGCTGATCGGAGACGACAAGCTCCCTGCTCCCAAACCTCAGTCAGCTGTCACGCCAGGTCACTTGCCGTGGCTGCTGGAGAGAAAGCATGCGAGTCACATTCTTAGAACAAGGACCCGCATTCTCGTGTTGCCAGGAGTTTTCGTGCGAAGTTTGGCATCATTCATTTCACCCTCATTTCAAACTGAGCATACGACGTGGGCTGTGAGGAAACGATGCGATTCAGCATTTAATTTATCCGTAATTTCTATTATCTTGGCGGTCACGGGTTAACATTGGGGAGAGAAAATGGAAAAATAAAAACAGAACTTGGATTAGAGTGAAAAAATGAGGGGGTTCAGAGGGTCGTATATCATTAAGCAATTGAGGAAGTTAATTAGGCAGCTCTGATAATTATTGCCATGGCAACCTGAGCGCACTCATGCAGATTTGATTAACGAGGTGCCATTTATCTGCACTGGCATTGGTTGTAAAGAACATGAGAGGCCCCTTAAGGTGATAGGAGTGTATTGCAGCTTCCCTCAAACAGCAGCAGCCACAGCCTAGTAGTGAGATACATAATAGGTTATCTGTATACAGATCAAGATGCCTTCTTTATAGTCTACTGTAAATCTACATAATCAACTGTAAATATGGCCGTAGATTAAACTATTATTCATATAGAATTAGTAACAAACCAGTGTTAAACAAAGCCTTTTAGTTTTAAAATGTCTAATCGTTGTTCAATTAGTATGCATTTACACCCTGACAGAGTTATCCATAAAATATAGTCTATTTCAACTGTAGGCTATTCGTAAGACCCATTTAATAAATATTATTCGAAATAACTATTGTTAGCGTCGACATCAATCCTTTGTGGAGTGACAGGGATATACTGTATGTTTGTTGATTACAGTACACATGTTGCCCTCTAGTGGGAAAACAGTAACACTCCAGATTACATGTCTGGCAGTATGTAATGTGTACAACACGCCTCATTGTCAGTAGGGACAGCTGCTATAAGATGCAGTACGGCAATAGGCCCACACTATAGTTCAGCAGCAGAAGCTGTACGGCGTTATCCCAAACGAAAATAAAATATATGCATTATGCACACAGCGGATTTGAAAATATGAGCCATTTAAAAACAATAACTGTCACTAATCAAGAGCACAATTCAAAAACAGAAAGAGGTAGGTGTTGAAGATCCTTCCCATCGCCATGGGTGGTAAGTGACACATCCTCTGTGCTCAGAACACTATCACTTTCAGTTTTATAAAAGAGAAGGGGGGGAATCACTTAATTATCACTCTCAAGAGCTTTAGTGCTACCACTAGCAGCACACAGACAAAAGTGAATACATGAAAGTGAAATAAGCTCAGTGGGAGATTTCTCCAGGGATTCTCTAATCCTACCCCACATCGTTTCACACACTGCAGTGAGTGCTACGGATTACTTTATTACACCAATATCAAACATAGATGAATTCTAATAACCGCCTCTCTCTAACTGC
The DNA here is from genome assembly GCA_027564795.1 of Aphredoderus sayanus. NCBI lineage: Eukaryota > Metazoa > Chordata > Actinopteri > Percopsiformes > Aphredoderidae > Aphredoderus > Aphredoderus sayanus. The sequence goes on along the minus strand of JAODUG010000003.1, from coordinate 1,646,987 downwards.
CTCATAAATAACTGACAACAGCATTTGCTTAAAATGTCACATCGTGGTATAAAAATAGAACAGAACGCATAGATTTGACTCTGTAACAAATACTAGTTTGTTTTATTGAGTTTCATTGATGTCAGTCTTGAAGTCAGCCCCAAACAATTCATAGCATCATCTTAGTCCATAGAATGTCGTGTTATTGGTTTTATGTGGGATTTTCTGTGTATGTCTGAGTGACATAACCATACTGTATACTGTATACAGTATAATATATATAATACAATGAAATATGAGGCAAGCAACTAGCCATACAGTGACTGGTCAGGAAAGTAACTGTTAAAGAAAACGAATAACATTTGGGTAATTTAACCAAATATAACAAGAGCTCAATGAACTACGATACAGACTGATATAATATTAATACAAAATAAGCAACGTTACAAGCTAATTGATAAAACAGTAAAGGCTGAAGAAGTAATTAAGCATAACAGAATCTTTTTAAATTAGAACCAAATAACATCCCCCCACATACAGTAACACTCACAGCATCCTCTAAAGTTGCATTAACCTTGATCTGGACATTGGTACAGAATACATTTACCATAAGGTGCTGATGGAATGATTGATAGCCGGCTAACAGGCATTGTTGTTACAGTTTTACTGACACCCCACTGTCATTCAGTGCCTTCTCTCCATCTTGGCCTCCTTGTGAGCTGCTCCTCTCAGGGACTTCAGGAGCCAAGCCAAGACACTTATATGATGGGCAGAGCAGGTGAAGTCAGGCTTTACGGCCATAATCCTCAGAATTAATAGCCGGCAGTGATTTTGTACGTCGGGGGCGTCCTGCCAAGATGGCTTGTTAAATACAGAGCTAACTCTACAACAGCAGTAAGCTGGACTACTTTTATAAGCTATTAGATGACAGGTCAGAATATATACACAAGCAATAGATGAATTTACAAACTAGAAGTACAATTAAATTGAAAGAATAAATAAAATTAAAAAAAGACATGGTTTAGCGTCAAAGTACCGTGGAAAGGACAAGGACGTGCTGCCGATACACCTGGTTTAAATCCTTTTGGTTGTGATGTTCCATCTTTCTTTGTTCGTAACATTATTACAATAAAATGTTAACTTTAGCATGAGTGAGACAGGGAAACCTGTTCTTTTGGACATGACATCTGGAACTTGCATTGCAGGCCTGAATGTTAAACGATGTTTAGAAGAACAATTCACCTCACTCACACAAGAGGCACTAGTGAGCGGCTAATGCAACTGGGGGGAAAAGAAGATATCAATGTTTTGTTATATAACGTAAAAACAAACTGAAGGTGAGCTGCTGTAAAGTCCCATGGTCCAGGATAAGGCTATATAAGGAGTGAGGGCGTCGGCTTTTTCCCTGGCCACGCCTCTTTGGCATATTTCTTCTTGCGGGGTTCGTTGAGCGGCTCCACCGTGTAATGTTGAGGGGGCGGTGCGGGGGTGGGGTTAAGGCTGACAGGAAGCTGTGTTGAGGTGGGGCTCAGCTCTACCTCGGGGGCGGGGTTAGGGAAGGGAAGCAACACGCCTCCTGTGTTAGCCCCACCTCCCTGGGCTGCGGAGGGGTGCGTTCCAGCCTCGTGACTGGTGGGGGGCAGGTCGCCGTAGAGACCCCCGCCGCTGACGGTGAAGTTCTGCATCCGCCGCGCTCCAGTGTCGTCCAGGCCCAGAGAGCCGTGGGCCTCCAGCTTCTTCTTCTGCCATGTGTCAAAGTACAGACAGGAAACACAATGTCACAACGGCTACCCAGTGGCTGTGGCCGAATTTCTTAGTTCTGTACCTAAAGGTTTAGTTAGCGATTGTATGCCAAGTTATACTTTTTGTGATATTCACCAAATATGGTTCTCTGTGCGTGTGTGAAAAAAATAATCTTCTTCTACACAGCTCTGGCTCCGTAAATGCCAACATAAACAAAGTGGTGCTGAACCATACAATAACAATATCTTAGCCTTCACAGTGCATTTCCAATGTGTGGGGAGGAGTTTCTGAGGGAGCACCCTATGGCATTGAATGGAGAGGTGGTTTTGTTTTGAAAACCACCAGTTCAAAACTCAATAAGCTTTCTCCAGAGTTACGTACTATACCTATAAGTAAGTCCCACATACTATTACTGCATACATTAATATTATCTAATGCAGAGGTCTCCCATAGTACAATCAGCATTTATTTTTATTTTTCATCATGTACCTAGTACAGATGTTGATATTGTTGGTATAGTGCAGTACAATACCACATATTGCATACTCAAATTGCATACTCTTAGTATTGGGAATTCTGACATGAATGAATATGGGCATATCTACCTTTATTGGGACAACAGCTGTCTGGATCATGTTTCTAAAGCGTCCAATAGACGGATCAACATCCTCTGGGTTGAGAAAAGTGAGAGAGACAGTTAGGCATTATGACTAGTCCAAGGTACAAAAAACTAGCTGATTCAGTTTGTTAGGAACCATGGCTAAGGCCCGCAATTATCATCATTCTAAAGCAATTCAGATTTATTTAAATTGTACGGCGAGGTGTTTTGCAGAAATTATAGCATTTCCCAGAGTAGAGACTACATTTCCCACAAGCCCCATAGCCACCTCACCTCTCCTGTGAGGACAGTGTATTACTGTACAGCCATTACAGTGTGTAAGTGTGTGTGTGTGTGTGTGTGTGTTTACCTGGATTAATGATCTCCTCCTCCTCACTGAAGGATACGCGGGAGCTCCTCCTCCTCCTCTTAGGCCTGGGAATGTCCAGGTTACCCTCCTCAATGGTGAGGGTGGAGATACGTTTGTTGTGCGCGGTGTTGAACTCTGTCAGGTTCTGGAGAAATGAGTGTCAGTGGTCACTATGTATTAGTGGTATGCATTCCTCTCTACTCCTCCATCTATAGCTCTCATAGATTTGCACTGTTCTCTATAGCTCTCAGAGACTTCTCTTCTTAGTCTCGCAAGCTTCAGTTTGACTTTGTCGCAAGAGTCAGTCTAGAGACTTGAAAACAACAATAGCGGTTCCTACAGATGAACAGATGGCTCATCCAATCACCTGCCAAGCGTTTTTTTTGAAACCCTTTTAACCCTCCACCTGTCCTATTGGTCAAAACCTGGTGCACTATTTTTTTGTGCCAGTAGAGGGCGCCAGCCACAACTTGGACATATGACGTTCAGCAGTTGTTTCCCCCTGCTGGTAGTGCAGTACAAACCCTAGGACAGTGGGAGGTTAAACCCACTGTTATGTTCTGTGCATGTAACAACCAACTGGCGTGTCAGGTTACTGTTCTCTACTATAATCATTGAGCTGGCACAGAAATGCCCAGACCCTGTGGGTACACTGTAAAGCAATCAAAGAGCATCTTTAGGCAGCCAACAGTGGAAACATTTGGAGTTTCGTCATGGTACCTCCAGCTCAGTCTCCTCCTCTGGTAATCCCAGAAGGCCTTTCAGTTCGTCATCCTCGCCTGCCTTAACCTCGCCTGGCGCACTGCTGGGAGGGAGTTGGGGTTTTTCCCTGAGTGTGTACACCCGTGTGGAGGCTCCGAATGACATGGTGGAGTCAATAGGAACCTGCTGGGGTTTGTGGGGTTCCAGTCGTATGCGCCCCAAGAACGTCCCATGTGCTGCAGGGGAAAGAAGACATCTTCAGGTCAGAACTGTGGCACTGCCAGATGGCCGTGTTAACTCCGGATCCACTGCGATAGCCAACATTAACATTCACTTACATTAACATCTTAATCAATTCGCCCAGCAGAACGTGGCATGCTAAAACAGTTAGGCCACTGAATGGAGAGGAACCAGATGTTACCGTGCCAAACATCTACTGTACACAGCAAGTGCAATCACAACGTGTCCAATCCTCTGGCTGTCAGAAGAAAAAGTCAAATGGACTGAAGTACCACTAGTTTACCTATATAAAATAAAGATTTGCTTTTAGATGGCAGTGCTGTTCCCATAATATATTTGTATTTTAAAATGTTGTTAGGTTAGGTTATTAAAATAATTTTATTCCATTTTCTATGAATATGTCTTTAAGAATAATGCTCATTAGAATAGGGCTCATTTGACATACTGTATAAAAAAGTGATGGTTCATAATGATACTTATAAAAAAAGAAATTAAAATAGAATCAGTGACTGGTGATATACTCACTGCTGTTGAGGTCTATGAGGAAGACCCTCTTCAGATGCCGATGGTACACCAGCGCAGAGTGAACCCGTGAACAGGACTGGTGGTCTGTCGTGAAGTCACAGAGGTCTGGATTCCTCCCAAACAGGTAACATTTTTTTTCATCTATAATCAATTTCTAGAAAGCAAAACAAGGCAATATAATGGTATTGAGTCATAGTATTACGTGCATGGTAGAATGCACAATTCATTAACTTAGGCTCCGAACAGTACTATAGTAACTAGAGATGCAAAGATACTGTCAGCCAACATGGTGATGATAAACAAAATTAAAATTAATGTGACGATATTTCACATAGGTAATACTCATTCAGACCAACGTTCAGACCAACCATTTAAAGATTTGTTGAGACAATGTAATACCATTTCCAGTAACAATTTTATGATTGGCAATTAAAATGTAAACTCAGAATTCCCTGATATTCCACAATTATATCCAAAAAAAGATTGAATTCCCAGACTGTCTCTGAAATTGACTTTTTAAAATTCCATGATTTTCCAGAAATACCATGACCAGTGGGAACCCTGCAAGATTGGGAAATGCTGGGCCGAATCAATACCAATGTTTAAAGTAGCAATTTGGCCAATAGCTGATGGTGACATTTCTTTGACTTTTATTTGAAAACAAAACACATGTATGCCATCAGTGAATGTCATCTTATTTGCAGATAGACCAATTGCAGTCAACAATGCAAATATCAGCCAATACTATACAGCCCATATATCAGTGCATCCCTAATAGAAATACATGATTAGAATTTTCTATTTTCATAACACATTTTCTACAATATACAATATAAGAAAGCAATAGAACCTGTGAGAGACTAATTTTGTTCTTGCTTAATAATCAAAATACTGATTTCCAAAACAAGATTTTATTTTAAAATGCTTTTGATTGTTTTATTATAGTGATGCAATGCATATATTGTTCAGTAGTATTTGTGTTTTAACTACAATTGTGTTGCAAAAGGATGCTACTTGGGTGAAAACATCTGGTCAAGTCTGAACCTGCTTCCACCCAATCAGTAAACAGAATTCTGCTGACTGGGAGGCGTTGGGTGTCTTGGCACGCTGACTCACTTATGATATCAGAGGACCTGCACTATTCTAGCCTCACTGCACCTTAGTGATGCTTCCTCGTGTATGAAATGTGTTACATTAAAGTGCCTTGCCTTACCTCCACTAGCTTGTCTCCTTTCACCACATCCAGGTGGAGTCCAGGAGGGGGTTTTCCTGCCCTGGCAACAAGGTTTTGTTTTTACTTTAATCCAACATTCATATGGATTAATAGCATACACATCTGCACAAATTAATACATCGCTGAGAGTGATGCAGTTGTCAAGAGAGTAATAGTATACTGTAACTGAGTAACTATACAAACAAATGTTTATATTTAAATATAGAATATTGAAAATAATCACAAAATAGTATAGCCACATACTATAAACTGGAGAAACTCATAGTTTGCAGTCAGGAAATAACCTTAAAATGATTAATTAAAATTACAGAGAACACCATCAATTCTCAATGGATGTTTATTAAGAAAAACATGCCAGATTGTCTGTGCAGCATATTCCAAAAAACACCAAGCTGCTTCCAGGGAAGCCTACCATCTAGGAAGAACCTATTTGTAATGGGCTGGGTCAGAGGACAAATAAGCCATTTTGGAAAACGTTTAGTTGTTTTATTGCGAATTACATGTTCACATTAAACTCTGATTAATAAACAAAATTCCTTAGAGATGTAGGCCTACTGTTTTAGTGAATTTTAGGCTACAGTTTGCACTGGGCATTATCATTTGCATTTTAAGTGAATTCAGACCGGCTGTATTCAGTAATACAACGGATACATTTCCTGGACTTCCTTCCACAAACTATTCACAGAACTCAACTCGTGCAAATAACAAAAGGTGACCAACAAGCCTTGCTTTGGCAATGAGCAAATCTACACACCCACAGACAGACTGTTGCTGTCAGTAAAATGACTTTGGTTTAGTAGCCAGCTGAGAAAAAAGAAATCTCACTACCAATTATGACAAGAAGCATCCCACAATAGACAACTACTCTAATATTTGGATTTAAAGCATTTAAATCATTTTCAACAGTCGCTGTCTGAGGGCACAAAGGGATTAATCTGAACTCTACCAGCCAATCTGTGAGGGTTAGCAACTTTGGTGCTTAAAGATGTTTCTGAAGACTTTAAAGTGGGTGGATCTCTGGCCAGACCATATGAACACTAATGCCAGTTGGCTCGAAGTTGCGCCAATGCTGCAGAATGTGTTAAGGAACTCTGGGCCAATTTAAAGAATATTTATTTAGACACATGGAACCATGAGTCCTATAGGAATTATCTGTGGGGGATGATGAGGATGATGAGGTTATATGCAAATCAAAGCAACACACGTGCTTAGTCATTATTAATGCCTGTAAACTAATTAGTGTAAATGGACAGGTTAGAAACACATTCTAATAGCAAGACGACGTGAAAAAAAGTACTGTAGTTGTCAATGAGTGACTGTGCTCTTGTCTTCAAATAACTAAGAAATATCTCCAATCCAACAGTAGCCTAAAAATGATGTTAACGTACTGTAGACTCATTCTGACGTTGAATCGTAAGACAAATAACGTACAGTAACTACCGGTGCCATAAGGCTCTGAATGGCTGAATCGTTTGCCTAACAGAAACCATTTCATGTTATTACTAGAGTGCTTTGCTCCAGTACAGTAGGGCACTGTAATGTCACCAAGCACTAGCGTCCTACTAGTCAGCTGCGCTAGCTAGCGATGTTTACAAGTTACAGGATCTCCATGTCTGGCTTCTTGTTACCACGCAAACGGCCCTTAGTCAGTACATTACATCCTTCAGCTAACGATGAAACATAACATGGTCATTCCCAGCATGTCAGCGCAACTGTCATAAAATAGATATTCTACAACGTGCACACTTTAAGCCCTTACCACGACGGGCATTCAAAAGTAGGTGTGTTCGTGTTGGGGTTTGCTGCCATTTTCGCCCACTTCCCTTTGAATTCTGGGAAAACAAGTTCTGCACGCAGACGCGTGGGGATTGTAGTCCATTTACACACCGTAATGACGCTTACAAAGTATACGAGACATCTTTACTGATTTATCAGTCATTAACATGTACCATTAAGAAGTACAAAAGAAAATCAACCATTAACAATTATACAAAATCTATATTATATGTAATAGTTCAAAATAAACCTCAGTTAATTAAAAAACAAATTAAAACAAATTATATGTATATAAATTAACATGATAGAATTGACAAAATGCGGTCACACACAATGCTCCACAATTTGAGGTTCCAATTAATAACATGAGCCACAGTGTGTCACACTACACAGCAGACTGACAATCATATGTATGATGTATGGATTCTGGAATTTCAGAGCACATCAGGTGCCATCATCTGTTGACTTGAAATGTCCAGAAATCGTTGAGTAGATATGACCTTCACGGATGAGAAATGTCAGGGAGGTCCTGTAGAGAAAAGAGGTAGGTGGTCAGTATTTGGGTCACTGTTGTGCAAAAGCATAAAGTGTATGTGATCAGCCAATAAGATAGGCTACTTGATGGCTGGAATGTTGAGATATTTAAGGGTCTCCCCAAGATTCTTAAAACTGATGCCAATAGGGTGACGGCAGTTCTTGATTGCATTCAAAACCTGCAGATACAAATTGAGGACAAGATGGATTTTTAGCAAGCATTAACCTAGTATTTAGAGTCAAATGAATGACACCCAGTCTTCCAGTAGGAATGCTCAGGAAATGTATTTTAAGGCTGTGATTATCCATCTATTAATATAAAAAATGGACACTTACCTGAGCCTGGATTGTTGATAAACCATATGGTATTATGGTTTCAGAATATCCGCTCTCTTCTCTTCCTGACACACCCCCTGCCTGGCTCAAAAACAAGAATTTGGAACATTTCTATGGAAACCAAAGGCCAAAGTATGTCACGCTAAAAGTATCAAAATATACCTTCCCAACAGAAATGCCAAAGAGCTGCATATGAGCTTGTACCACTTCCAGCATGTGGGATGTGAGCTCATTCAGGTCGTCAAGACAGCGGCTTTTGGATGCCACTAGTGACCTCTGACCCTAAAGCAACAAAACATTTGTTCCATTGTCCCATATTAGACTAATGTAGAAGAATATAGGAGAAATATTAACAGCTACTTGTGTTACATTAATGTTGCGTAGACTTCCTGACACTTTAACATAAGTTCCAGGAGATAAATGACACACCAGACCAGGGTCCTGTGATAAATACAGAAGGTAAGGTCAATGAGCCAACGAAAGGGTGATCGCATTCATTTTGTGTTGCATTTAAACAAGACAAAAGCAGTTAAAGTCACTAGCCTCTGTGTTCACCCATTGCATCACAGCAACAGGTGGGCTAGTCATGTCATCCACAGAGTATTTGACATTCATCAACGAGGGAAGATATTCTCTAATAATGCCCACTACAGATACCTATAGTGAGAGAACACACCATACATTTGCAATGAATTAGCATGTGTGTGACGATCCTCATTTCAAAATGAATCATGCTACTGTGAAAGTACTATGTAAAGATCAGATACAGTGCCCCCACCTGGTTGATCTTATAGTCACCAATTCTGAAGGCATCATAGACTTCAGCAGCAGACAGCAGCTGAGACACTGTGCATGGCAGAATCTGGAGAGCTGCCCTCTTATGCCAGAACAACATAAACAGTAGGTTTGTTAGTTGGCTCAGTTACATGGGGCTTTGCATGAAGCCATTTTGTTGAGAGGCTAATGTTACATTGTCTCAGTAATGTAAGCATTAGGAGATGCACATTGACAAACCTTCTGCTTAGAAGGTTGTTGGGAAGCGCCCCCAAAATTCAAATTTTTGGAGAACATGTATCCTGTACCAAGAGTATAATAATTCATTATATAAATCCACATTTTGAACACAGCATTCAATTGGTGAGCCATAACCTTCATGGTAGAAATAGATCAAATTCAATGTCATTTTTAAGAAACTATTAAAAGATACCTTGGCTACACATGACAGCAGAAAGAAAACACCTTAATGACTGTCAAATTAACCTGCACATGTATATTTAATGGAGGTACAAACTGTACTATAGAACTGAATTCAACCACGTTGAACTTGGACCCATTAGCTTATTTAACCCCTACACATCAGGTGGATTGAATTACATTAATTAGCCACCATTCTAAATTAGATCACAAAAAGGCATGATGTATTTCCCGCTAATCTCATTTTTGATCTGTCTTTTCCTTGTAAAGATGAGACAATTCAGGTTTTATTTTTTATAAATTTAATATCTTCAAAATATCTTACAATCACATGAGATTTGTTCATACAAAATTTTAAACCTGGCTGTATATCCCTGTACATTAGTTTAACATCTATCAAACCGTTCTAATTCATATCGAGTGCTGTTTTTTTAATAATGGGAAGGGGTTAGATCCAGGTTAGATCTAGCATTTCAGTCCAACCAACACAGTATCAAAAGAGAATTTAAGATAAAGCACACTGTATTAGCAGATTTTGTTACACAAAATCACAAAACGATAGGACGAGGGGAAAAACAGCACGAGCACACTGACAGTATTAACTGTAAATATCACATCTTTTTCAATTGAAGCAGTCAGTAAATTGAATGAACAATTAAGAGAAAAAAAATATCAAAACCCAACACAGCAATTTACATTTCAAACAAACAATGCTCTTACTAAAAACAGAGCACGTCCACAGTCCAACATACATCAACCTTGTTTATTCCCTGTAGATTTTATACAGTATTTACACATGTGCAAAACAAATGTGATAGAACCAATCATTGGGTATAACCTCCAAACATTTAGGCCTAGCGTTTGTATAGCAAGTGTCTAAAACAGAAATAACACAGCTTTTAATTTCCCTCGGGGGGGGGGTCACTGCCCTGATATTACTCCCATCATCCTCTCTTCCAAGGAGATGATAATCATACTGTAATGCTGCAATTCACATGTGATCAGCCTTAAGAACATATTCTGGCCATATTGTCAGTGCAAAATGTCAATGGGCTGATGAAGCCACGTTACTGAATGTGTCAGAAATTAGTCACTGGAATTGTGGAAATAAGGCAAATGTTAAGGAATATTTAACTTTAAAACTATGACTGGAACATCTTTATCATAATGTTCAGGATGAAATATTACATTAACCCATTTATTTATTTTCCCTTTTATCTCCATTAGGCTTAGCTTTCCCAGTATCAACTCATGTCTTTGGCACTTGGTCTTGTGTACCAAAGTGAGAAGATTTTTACCAAGAATATTTCATCCCTCACACATCAGCATATGGAGTTGGATTGAGGTAAGAAAGCTAGAGTAAATAGTCAAGGTCTTAAAGGCTGTATCACAGATAAACGTAGGCAACGCGTCACATGAAAGGAGACATCACAGGTAAAAATAACTAGCCATTGTGAGATGAAGACTTGAAATTATGACCTGAAAAGGCAAAAAACGGGGACTCAATTGTGTGTGTGACCCTCTGCAAACTTAATAGGCTTAGAATTAGTCTGTCGGGAAGCATGGAGAAAGGGATTACTGGTTAGATCCAGAGTACAGCAAGGTGGGGGCACCCTGACACAGTGAGAGGAGATCAAGTTAAAAACAGTTAAACAGTATTACACAAGTTGGTGAGGGGGGTGGGGGGTGGGTGAAATTTCATA